>CAUYSK010005794.1:0-24926 GCA_963575035.1 Avahi laniger | reverse complement strand
GGAATCTCAGTAGTCAAGGAAAAAGCAAGCCAAAAGGCAAGCAACTACCGTGTGCATTTATAAAAGGCAAAATTATAGATGATTAGATGACGGTAGAAGTTATCGTTATCACTCAGAGGATGAGAAAGCCTTTTACACGAGACTCAAATATTACAAACCCATACAGGGAAATATTTAAAATTTTTATTTCATTAAATTAAGAACTTAGATCCTTTAAAATTTTCTATAATTTCATAATAAAAGAATGCAAATTAAAATTATACCTGTTAGACTAGCAAAAATCCAAAATTTCATATCTCACTAATACGACAAAACTGGGAGGAAACAGGTCCTGCCTTTCACTATTGCCGGGAAAATAAATTGGTCCAGCCAAGTCACTTTTATAAAGTGATTTTCACAGTATCTATACCAATCTCACAACATTTCCATTTCTGGAATTTTAGTCCTCAGTTATTTGTACAAGATTATTTACTGAAGCATTTTTATGGTGGCAGAAATTGTAAGCAAGCTGGTCATCCGTCCAAAAGTGACTTGTCAAATGAATTTACACATACAATGTGGAATAGCTGACTTAACGCAGCCATAAATAGTTTGTTAAACTCCTTATGTACTAACATGAGTCAGACTTCAAGACATGGTTAAGTGGAAAAAACAGCAAGATGGAGAATCCTGCGTATGGTATGTCCATAGTTGAGAAAAATGTCAGAAATGAACGACACAGGTACATTTCTTGTTATGTGCATTAAAATCTCTGGAAAGATACACAAGAAACTGACGGTGATCACTGATTTTGCTTTTTGTATTTATTTTGAAGGGATCTTGTCTAGCTGGATAGTGGTCAAAGATAGAATTTTAATTATGCAATTTTATTCTTGAACTTTGAATTATGTGAATGTATTGTGTGTTTAAAATATAAACTTTAAAAAGAAAAACTAAGTAATGATCCCTCTGACACGCATAAGACAAATTATTGTCATTCAGAATGTAAACCTAACTGCAAATTAATTACTAAGTAAGAGATTCAACTGCACCATAGGGATGAACAGAAGACTTGGACATCACTTTCTGTTAGTCTCTCATGAGCAGCGGAAGCTAGAGGAGTTCAAAAACGTGAGGATATTATTCCATCTCATTCAAATGTTTTGATATGCAAATCAACACCAAAATGAGATCCCGTTAAGAAACAATTTCAAAGTCCTATGAGGCCAAGTGCTGATGAGACTGCGGAGCTCTGTAGCCTCCTGCTGAACGTGTCCGTCGCTATAGCCGCTGCTTCGGGAAACAGTAAGTCCCATTCCTTGCCATGCCCTTGAGAAGCACGCGTCCGGAATGTGCAGAGGCTGTGTTCACAGAGCATGGCCTTACGGGCACGAAACTGAGGACAACTGACTCTCTATCACGAGCAAAATAGAAAACAAATCGGGGCATACTCATTTGGTGGAATTCTATACGGCAGTGAAAATGAATGAAATAGAATTATAAGCAACAGCGCAGATGAATTTCACAAATATAGTATTTAGATAAAGGTGAATCACAAATACCTACTATAGGATTGTATTTATGTAAAATTCAAAAAATATTCAAAACTGAACAGTATGTGTTTTAGGGGTACACATATCTGTAGTAGAATTCTAAAGAAAATAAAGAAAATGAAAAACACAAAGTCAAGCTGGGTGCTGGTTCTGAGGGAAGAGGAGAGGGAATGAGAGCCGCACTCAGGCGCGGTGAGTGGGTGGGGCTGTGGCCGTGCGGGGGGAGCCCAGATGTCCGCGCAGCTGTCGTTGCTCACACTGCCTGATGAGTGCGAGCTGCGGGTTGTGGCGTCACTCTTTATGTCGCCAATAATTGTTATAAATATTTGATTCTATCCATTATTTAATAAAACTACAGGATTTTAAATTTTCTAATCTTACGTTGCTGGAATAAAACCTGTTTGTTTATGGGAAATAATTACTGTACTTGAATACATTGATGTACTTTACATTCTTATATGGCATTTAATTTAAAATACTGTCACCGGCATTCGAAAGTAAAATACAGCAGATAGTTTTCTTTTTCAGTACTATCATCTTGATCTTTTGGTATTAAGGTTATTGCTAACTTCAATAAATGAATTGAAAAATTCTCAATTTTTCTACAGTCTGGTTTAAATATTTAGGTATTATCTGTTTTTTCATTTTGTTTTGTTTTAATTTGTTTCATCTTGTTTTCATTCCAAAATAATGAGTTTTGTCTGTTATAAAGGTTGCTTCTCCTAGGATAGCAGTTGAAGCAAAGTAGTATTCAAGTAAGCCAGAAATTTTTTTGATTCCGTTTTAAAAATGTAAGCATTTGTCATCTCTAACTGTGTGAGTGAGGTTGCTTTAAAAAGAACCGTAAGGGAACAACATACTTTCAAGCCACTGGGACATTCCATTATTTCTTCGTGAACTTAGGCAAACATTTTATGGGAAATATTGCCAGTTGTTCTAAGGAAAAAACTGAGCTTATAATCAGGGTGCTCTTCATGAAGTGAATTCCAGAGCTCCTCAGTTCATTTTCTGAATGATACCAAGTGACATGAGAGAGTACCTTGGTTAAAGATCGACTCCGAACATTTCTGTGTGGGTTGATGAATAGTCCTTAAAAATATAGATCTCCATGCTGAGCCTAGAACCTGTGGGTATCACCTTATTTGTAAAAGAGTCTTTGAAGATGTAATTAAGTGAAGGATCTTGAGATAAGGAGATTCTCTGAGGTCTGAGTGAGCCCTAAATCCAATGACAAGTGTTCTTATAGGAAACGGAAGTGGAGAAGCACAGATACACAGAGGTGAAGGTAATGGGAAGACGGGTAGAGATTGGAGTGATGCAGCCAAAAGCCAAGGAAACTAAAAAAACTAACAAAAGCTGGAAGAGGCAAGGAAATGAATCTCCCCTCAAGCCTCTGGAGAGAGTGTGGATCTACAGGCACCTTGATTTATTACTCTAGAATACAGAATTGTGAAATTACATTCGTGTTGTTTCAATCCACCCAGTTTGTGGAAATCTGTTACAGCAGCCATAGGAAACTAATACAGACTTTTGTACTGGAAACTGAGCTGCCTCTATAACAACTATCTAAAAATGTAGACATGACTTTTTGGAATTGGGCACTGGGCAGAGGCTGCATTAATTTTGAGATGCATTGTAGAAAAATATGTTATTGGAAAACACAGAAAAGGCAATCCTTGTTTTATTGTGCAGAAGACATGGCTGAGTTGCGTCCTGTTGTGTGAAAGCAGAACTTGTAAGCAGTTAATTTCATATTTAGCTGAAGACATTTCCAAGTGAAATATTGAAGTGTTGTTTGGTTTTATCTTTGCTGCTTATAGTAAAATGCAAAAGGAAAGAGATAAACTGAGGAAGGGACTATTAGGCACAAAGGAATCAAAAAGAATGATTTGAGAAATTTGCAGTCTATCCTGATGCAAAAGATGCTCACGTTAGGCGATATTGTTAGAAAATACGTTCTGAAGAGAAGGCCAAAGGTGCAGCTGGACAACCTTTTGCTAAAGAGATTGTGTGTGTGACTCAGGGATCCACTCAACCATTTCAGCAGAGCCAGGAATAAAGGAATTATCCAGGAAAGATCTGTCTAATGCTGTGGATCCCTGTGACATACATGCGAGACCCACCAGGCTTTTGAGATTGTTATATCAGCAGAAACATCACCAATTTGGACTGAAAGGGACTGAGAGAGGCCAAAATGAAGAAAGGCTGTTGGACTTCTTGGATTCTACTGGCAGAAAATGGGCTGATGCAGCTACTCAGCTGCAAACAGGTACTACTCTCCAGGAAGAATAACTTCAGGGCAGAGACTTGGGCCCAGGCGATGGAGCTACAGGTGCAAAGCATCAAGCAACAGAGGATTATTCTCAGGCCTTAAAATTGAATGGAACTTTTTCTGCTGGATTTTTATGTTCTTTGGGACTGATGACTCTTCTTTTCTTTCCATTTTCTCCTTTTTTGGAATAGGAATATTTTTTATTATTACCCTATGGCTGTTCCAGTGTATTTTAGAAGGAGACAGCTTGTTTTCTAGTTTAATAGGTCCACAGATGGAGAGGAATTTTGCCCCAGGACATATCATATCAGAATCTGACTCATATATGATTTATGTGGTTAGATGATAAGACTTGGGACTTTTGACTTGATAGTAGATGTGATTTTAGACTTAAAGTTGATACCACAATAGGTTGAGACTTTGGCGATATTGGGATGGGGTAAGTGTACTTTGCACATGAGATAGTTGCTAATTTTGGAGGGCCAGTGGGCAGACTGGAAGGTTGAATGGTGATCACGGCAAAAAGATAGGTCCACTTTCTAATCCCTGGAACCTGTGATTGATTGTGCCTTTATTTGGAAAAAGGGTCTTTGCAGATGTAATTAAGTTAAGGATCTTAAGTTCAAGAGATCACCATCAGGGTGCACCTTAATTTCCTTGTCGGGTGTCTCTATGAGAAAAGAACAGAAGACACACAGACAAGAAGTCAATGTGAGGGTGGAGGCAGATGTTGGACTGATGTGGCCACAAGCCAAGGAAGCTGAGCAACACCGGGCACTAGAGGAGACAATGAACAGAATCACCCCTAGAGCCTCTGGAGGGAGTGTGGATCTTCTGACACCTTGATTTCTGTTGTTTTAACCTGCCAGGTATGTGGTGATTTCTTACAGCAGCCCTAGGAATGTAATACATTTGGGAAACGTCATCAAACCCCAAATATGGGATCTACCTGATGGTACCTGGTTGTTAAGGTACCATAGGTGTCTCATGTGCAGAATACAATCACCCCAACTGCTTCTTGGGAAGCAGAAAGCCTGTAGCAGGCTCTCTAATGCAGTAAGATTCCAGTTCACTATAAACTGTCACAGAAGCATTTCCAGTGCATAGTAAGAACATTATTCTTTTAACTCGTGCCTTAATTATCTTGCTTTTAAACATATTCAAGCAGTGAATTAAATAAAGTTGCAGAACTAAACAGTGGGATAAAAATAAACCACACCTTACTGGACTAATTTTATTTTTAATTATTTGAATATTAATTTATGTGTATCTTTGTTTTAGGGAAATTCTTTGGCACTTCATCTTTTGGTGCTATAATCGATAATAAATGTTTCTACATTTTTTTAATTAAATGAAAAATAAAGATAAATTCCCTGTTTCTAAACTCCTAAAAGACTGGTTTTTTTTACTCGTTGGCATTAAGAAAAGTGAAGGAGTTTGCTCTGAGGCATAGGAAATCCTTAGAAACTGTTGGTCTTCATCTATAAAGACACGGAGACGACCATATTATTTAGTTCCCCAGAACCAGATGGTTAATAGTCTTCCAAAAATTACAGGTGAGAACTTGTCAGGGTAGCTGTGGGTCATACAGGCTGTGATAGAAGAGACGTAGGGTTGCACATTAGCCACCACTCACGGCAATAGCAGCTGCAGTAACACGCCCAGTTCTTGGCCCACACCTGAGCACCCCGCAGTGCGGTGAGAGGTGATGGGCCGTGGGTTCCTGACGCCTGAGGCTCTCCCCTGCAGACACAACCACCCCCATCCCACAGTCCTTGAGCTTGGTGGGGTGACACAGACCAGGTGTGGCTTCCTCCGTGTTCATTGCCTGACGGCAGTGTGTGCCCCCGGGGGAGGGGAATCAGTGCACCAGCCAAGATAAAACAAAACACGGAAAGAACATGGAAATATTGGAAAAGACACGCTGATAATTTTACGTTAGCCTCGTTTGATGCTCCAAACTATCGCCTAACATCGGTGCTGCCAGTGTCCTCATGGGTAGTCAGACCTCGGGCACTAAGCTCCTTCCGTGGCCTGTGTCAGTGCCTCTCAGCACCGATTCCTTTTCCTGACATGCAGGACAGAGACTTTCTTAAAGCAGCAGTTTCGGTGTGTATGGGACATTTCAAACGCACCAGAGTCGCTGCATCTGCTCTCCCATGGGGACAGCCCCACTGTGCCCTGGAGCCGCGCACGCAGTCACACATAAACAACAGAAGCCACAGAGCTCAATGACCCCATCCCATGAGATAAGACTTCACGTCAATGTTTAAAATGTTGCTTTTCTTCAGCAATAACTCTGAATCACTGAACATTAAGAAAGGGTCACACTGTCTCCTTGCTATCTGCTAAGAACAAAATAACTCTTCCTTTAAAGTGGTTCCCCAAATTAGGTCTGCTACTTTCCATTAAGGGTATAATCTTGGCATTTTACTGCCTTTTAAAGTTGCTTGTCACTCTGACTCCACCATTTTATAATTCAGAGCTGCTACTATAAAACCAAAGGTTATCACAGGAGAGCCTTGTGACAAGCCACTGCCTTAGTCTGGCTCCTGGCTTCGCCTCATAAGGGGAAACACCAATCCTGAAAAGACACTGCAAGAATCCCTTGAGGGGACAGGTTCTGCCTTGGGCGGCTTGTGTGGGCTGGTGACTTTGGCAGCCGGGCCCTGCAGGAGGAGGGCATGAGGAGAGGAAGAGGGCTTGGAAATTTCCCTCTGGTGTCTCAGCACATCTGCCTGGGGACACGGCGTCTGTGGGACGCTGGACCCCAGTACCAGATGTCCTTGTGAAAGAGACCGCTGGCTGGAAAGAGTTCCAGAGGACGGGCAGGAGGGAGCTGAGGGGAGCCGGAGAGATGATGGAGGAGGCGTTTGCCGAATGATTTGGAGCAGGGTGAGGCTGCTTCAGGGTCATCTTGACAGCGTATTGTCCGTTCTGCTTGCACATGAGCAAGCCATTGCGCCAAAACTCCGCTTCTGCAGAAGCCTAGATAAAGGGTCCCTGTCAACTGTTTTAAAGTAAATGTTCTAAATGATCAAAAACCACTTTCACTGTAAGTGAACTGACAGCCGGCAGCTATTATTATTTCTTTGTGATACGTAAAACAATAACATGTCTTCCAATCAATAGAAACTTAGAATTTATTAACTCTAGTCTCCATCTATACACACGCACATATATATGTATATAATGCCTACAATATTTTGGGAAGGATATCCAAATTTTTGCCAACATATTAGAAAACTCAAATGAAACAGATTATTTCCTAAAGATCATTAAATCGACAACATTAACTGAAGAAGTTATGGAAAGCGGGAGAAGGTTATTAAAATGGAAAAATAAAAAAAGAAGAAATGAGAGCCATGTGAAAGGTCTATTTTTAAGAAAGAAGCCAGCAC
Organism: Avahi laniger; assembly: GCA_963575035.1. Taxonomy (NCBI): domain Eukaryota; kingdom Metazoa; phylum Chordata; class Mammalia; order Primates; family Indriidae; genus Avahi; species Avahi laniger. Next base: position 17,721 of record CAUYSK010005794.1, on the reverse strand, counting down.
AGGTAGTTTCAATGTTGGCTTCTGATTCTTTCAAATGTTTTCCAGAGAAAGGAAAAACTCCAGATTCATTATTCTATGAGGCTGTCATAATTTGGATGCAAGAGCAGATGAGGACAGCACAGAAAGCAAAACCTATAGGCGAACTCTACTTAAAATAGGTACAACAGCCCTACAGTAGATGCAGTGACAAGAAAAAACAGCAAACAGTCAAACAGCCGCACCTTACGACCTAAAGGGCTCATTCTGGAAGCAGAGCATGGCTTATCTTTAGGAATTCTATTAATGAAATTCACTATATGAAGGGATTGGAACCTCTTAAGAAATCCCTCAAAAAGAAAGCAATGGATAAAATTTAACATTTATTCTTATTGTATAAACAATTGAATGAAGAAATTCCGCATAAAATAAAACCTCTGAATCCAATAAAATGCATATACTAGAAACCTGCAGCAGACATCAAATTTAATAGAAAATTTCTAAAAGTTTGCACTAGAGATGGTACCATGACTGGTGTTTAACCTAGGAATGGGGATCATATCTGTAAAATAAGAAACAGTTATATGTGTTGGAAAGAATGAGAAAAACATCACAATTCGCAGCCAAGATTATACTTCAACAGCTCAAAAGAATCAGTTGAATACGTGTTAGAATAATTTACAAGGATATCGCATCCATGGTAGCAAATAGCAAAAGCCCTGTTATTACTTAGTGGAAACACAGGCCGTGTACCGGGAGCTACTGCGGGAAGGCGGAATTGCTGTACAGGACACAGGAAGGAGCACACCTCCTCCTCCTCAGTCTCACCTTAACTCAGTCTCACTGCTGTGAAGCCCACCCGCTGAGTGAGCAGCTCCAATCACTGTATTTTCTGTTTTCAATATGTCTGTTCTATTTTTGATATTTTCGTGCTCTGCCGAATCATTCCATCCTGTGTCAGGCCTCCGCATATTAATTATGTTTATTTTAATGTCCTTGCTTGGTAACTTCATTATCTGGGTGTTCTGTGGATCGCTTTCCCTCATTTACTTTGTTTTCATTGTCAGTCAGGTGTTCTCTTCTTGCATACCCTCCTGTTTTGGTTGAGTTATAAACACTGCGACAGGAAACCGTAGTAATAATCCCAATCTCTACACGATGCAATCTTCCTGTAGGAATACTCTGCTTCTGTCAGGAAGCTGGAAAAGCACATTGCCCCTGGACCCCCTTCACCCAGTCAGGGAACCCGGAATGGAGGACATCGAATCTTGGGAGAGGCTATTTCTAGTTCATTCTCACTCCTAAAGTGGAGACTTCTTGGTTCCAACCAAAGCCTGGGTGTGTACCAGGCTCCTCCTGGTTGGAGTTCCTGAAACCTATAAGCGTCTGTAGAAGTTCAACTTGATGCTACCATCACAGTGGAGGTCCAAGAAAGCCATGGCACCTGTCCAAGGTGTTTATCAAGAGGTGGCAGAGAAGAAACGGTTCACAGAGTGCATTCTGCATGGAGAGATAAGACATAGTATGGCTTCTCTGGGACTTCTCTGACCGAGTCCTGTTCATTCAATACATTCGTTACCTGAGGGGGCTTTGGCTTCACCCTGTGAGCCTCAGGTGGGGCCGGAAAGAGTTGAGAGAACCCAGGCTGGGGCCAGGCCCAGGGCTCATCCTGGAGTAGGAGCAGGGCAGCTGCCCAAGGGTCCGGCGCCTGATCAGTGGGCGCCAGCACAGCACCGCAGGGCAGATGGTGTCCCTGCACCCCGGCGAGCTGGTCTGCAACGCCCAGGGACAGAGCCCTGGGGGCATCTGGAGGCCCCCCGAGTTCAGAGGTCACTGCCTGGGCTGTGGAATCTTCTCTTGGCTCTTGGCAAGGTGAAGGAGATGAGAGGCTTGGAGAGAAGCAATCAATAGCCTTGATGAGAAAGGTTCAATTTATTCTTCCCTTTGCTGGTAAGAGACTTTTTAAACTGAGAGATCAGAGGTTTTTGTTTTTTAGCTTTAACCCAAAAATAAGTAAGTAAGTAAGTAAGTAAGTAAATAAATAAATAAATAAATAAATAAAATAAAGCAGGCTTTTCCCTCCAAACCCAACTGCTTCACCAGGAGTCCAGGAAAGACAATGCCCACTATCGAAAATAAAGGATGCTGTACAGACGAACTGCATTGAATTGTATTTAAAAAGTCAACATTTTCCCTGAGAGCTTGATACTTGAGTGTTGTCGAGAGAAAGAGTAAAGGTTAGCATTCGTGGCGGAGGAGCAGGAGGAAGCAGAGATCGGGGAGGAAGAGCATGAGCTGTGAGAGGAGAGGTGAGACTCGGGGCCGGTAATCCCTAGAAACATCTTGGAGACAGACAGGATCTTGGTGATTTGGGCACCTTTTATTTTTTAAATGAGAAAATTCCCTGAAATGACTGCAGAATGTGTCACAGTTAGTTAGTAGTAGAGCCAGTAGAAGCCAATGACACGCCTAAGTCGGAGATTTTGTTTTTCTCCATCAGAGCATGCTGTAACGTTTCCTCGGGGAACTGTCCTTCATTGGCAGCATTTTTCTTTTATTTTTATCATTCAAAAACTATTCAGTGCTATATATTTGCTATGGCTTGAATGTCTCCTCCAAGACTCATGTTGCAACTTAATCTCCAATGTGGCAGTATTGAGAGGTGGGCCTTTAGGAGGTGACTGGGTCATGATGGCAGCTCTGATGAGTGGATCAATCCGTCAGTGGACTGATGGGTTAATGGATTAGTGGGTTATCATGGGAGTGGGACTCATGGCTTTATAGGAAGCGGAAGAGAGAGCTGAGCTAGCACAGTATCATGCTCAGCCCCCTGGCCACGCGATGCCCTGTACCGCCAGGGACTCTGCAGAGTCCCCGTCAGCAAGAAGGCTCTCACCAGATGTGCCCTCTTGACCTTGGACTTCCCAGATTGCATAATTGTAAGAAATAAATTCCTTTTCTTTATAAATTACCCAGTTTCAGGTATTCTGTTATAAGTAACAGAACATGGACTACTAACATGATCTTCTGTTACACACAATTCTGGTCCTTCCTCCTCCTCCTTTTCACTTCACTGGCAGATTGTATTTTTCAAAGATTCAACAACATACCCTAATGGATGGAAAGTTTGTGTCCTCTCAAAATTCATATGCTGGAGCCTTAACTCCCAGCAACTTAACTGTCCTGGAGACAGGACCCCTAAGGAAGTAATTAAGGTTAAATGAAGTCGTGAGGTGGGGCCCTGATCTGATAGGATTAATGACCTTAAGAGAACAGGAAGAGGTCTCCTTCTTGCTCTCCCTTCTTGTCGCTCACATGAGGACACAGTGAGAAGGCAGCCATCTGCAAACCCGGGAGGGACCCTTTACCACAAACCAAACGGGCCATGACCTTGATCTTGGACTTCCAGCCCTCAGAACCCTGAGAAATAAATTTCTGCTACTTAACCCCCAACTCCAAGGGGTTTTGTGACGGCAGCGCAGGCCGACTAATACACATCCCATAGGGCGTGCTCTTCTTCAATGCAGCCCTCTTATTCCCCCATAAAGTCGGGTGTAATTGCCTCCCGGTGAAGCTGGCTGGCCTCAGGAACTTGGTGAGAAAAAGTGTGAGCTTCAGCCTGGGTCTCTGGAACACTTGCTCTCCAGACGCGTCCAGCTGAAGAGCTCCCTCCCGGAGCTCAGCCGTGAGCGGGCACAAAACCACGTGAGTCCAGCCTTCCAGTCATTCCATCGTGGGGACCAGACATGTGAGTGAGAAAACTTCCAGGTGGTTCCAGATCTCAGCCAGTCAAACCAACCATGGTGTTTCAGGTCTTCCCAGCTGTGAGCCCAGACACACTGGAGCAGGGATAAGCCATCTTGGCTGCGCGTGTCTGAACGCCTGACTGTAGAAGCCATTTATGTTATTAAGGCGGGGTGTTCTGTGTCCGCATCCATGAAAACTGGAGCAGGAAATTTCTTTCAGTAGAAAGTCCTCAGTGGCGGTGTGGCCGACCCTGCAGACTCCCCTTTCTCTGACTCGCGAGATGAACATGGGAGGGAAACTTCCCATGAGTGAGCTAATGACAGCTTTTCAAACAGCGAGTCTGGAATGGTTCTTGTCTTCCCTCCTTCAGCTTCGTTCTTGGTGATGAAAGATTTCAAATTGCTGACTTAACCACAAGTGTCTCAGAGTGTCTGATTTTGGATATGCTCAAGACTGTGTTTACTCATCATGAACACATTGAAAGTTGAATCTGAGAAAATGTTCAAAGAACTCCATACTGGTCATTCTGTTCAAGCAGCCACTAGACAGCAGCCAGGGGACCTACTAGGGAGTAAAGCCGTCACATGGAAAGACAGGAAAAGCTGGAGTCAGTTTAGTCTCCAGCTGGAAAAGGTTGGACACCAGGACTCAAGAACAGGCTTGTAACTAGTTCCTTGCCTAGCCATAGGTTGATCATAGCACAGTTTATTGTCTGAACAGGAAAATGATGCTATTCATAATTACTGAAATGACAGACATGCGTCCTGTATAATTCCATTTCTGTGAAATTCTAGGAAATGCAAAGCAGTGCACGGTGACGGAAGACACGTTAGCGTGTGTCTGCGTGGGAGGAGGTTGTGCCAGGAGAGAGGGATCACAGAGGAGCACGAGGAGACTTTCAGGGCGATGGACATTGTCTTGGTCGTGGTGATGGTGTCACAGTGTACACACATGTACGTCAAAGCTTTTCAAGTTGTACCCTTTAAATATATGTAGTTTATTGCTTGCCAATTTTATCTCCATAAAGCTATTAAAAAATGTACACCACAGCCAAGATCATGTCACTGGACATTCTGATGGTCTTTTTCGTAAAAGAAATAAACATATTGCAGAAACATCCCTCCCGTCCGGCCCCTTCTCTTACTCTCTCTCCTCCTGTGTGATCTCCTGAAAGTGATTCCTCCCAAGATGTTAGCGTCTTTCCGTGCACAACCTTCCTGTGTGTATATCTACTGCATTTATTTGTGAGTTTAGGATATTTGCATAAGCATTGTCATATTGGGAAAATTACCTAAGTTGTTATCATTGAAAGGGGAAAAGCAACATTACTCCTTTTCCTGTCTGCTCTTCAGGCCTGGGGCAACAGCTTCAGCCTGCGGTGGCTTTTCAGGCTCCCGTGGACTGTGATCTCTCTTTCTCAGGCACAGACACCCTTTATTCTCCTTTGTTGCATTCTTGTTTGTTTGTTTGTTTTTGCAGCAGTATATTTTCAATAAATTTTAGAAAAGATAACTATGCACCTTCAGAAAGATACACAGGTGAAAAGTAAACTTTCCAGTCCTTCTCTGAATGCCTAAACGTGTCTTTTTATAAATTTTTCAATTACATTTGATCAATAGCTTGACTGGGAATAGGGTTTTAAGTTCTAAATCATTTTCATAAGAACATTCAAGCACTTCTCCATCATCGTTTAAAAACTAATGTTGCTGGTGGAAACACTTCTGCCAGTCTTCTTCTTCTTCCATTGTGGGTAACATGTACTTTGTTTTGAGAACCTTTCAGTATCTTTGTTTCATTCTTAGTTTTCTGAAATTGCTTTAGGGAGTGTCTCAAAGTAAATATAGTTTTATATATGTGTATATATATATTTCTTTTTTTCCTATTATTTTAAACAATAATTAACTCCCCTTTATTTTCTCTCTTTTTTGTTCATGGACTGCTAATAAAGAAGACAGCATTTCTGGATTGACACTATCGATTTAGTGTTTTTCTCTCATATTTCTCATCTCTTTGTGCTGGGAAATTTTCTCAGTTTTTTTAGTTAGTTCTATTGAATTGTTTTCTTTAGGTACAATGTTTTTACTTCTATGAACTAATTCTATTTCTGATTTTTTTTTCCCTCCTGAACAGTAGTTTATTCTTAATTTATGGGTGTCATTTCTTCTCCACTCCCTCTGACTAGAGGTTTAAAAATACCTCCTCTTCCTCTGGATTACCTTGGTTCCTTCTGGGGTCCCCTGTTCGTCCGTCCTGCCCATCTTGGCTTTTTCTTTTCTTTCTCGTCCCCTTTGATTTTTTTCTTGGAATGCATGTTTGTAAATGAAGCATAAGTTTGACTAATTTGGAAAGTTCACAAGGCTTCCTTCTACCTTTGCTCTCATTTGTGGCCTCTCCCCAGGATTCAAGGACTTTTGCAAGCTCTGCATGCAGGCGAGATGTCGTCTGGCAGGTTTCCTTAAGGGTGTAGATAACGGGGAGGGAACTGGCAGGTGTGCCCCAGCTCAGGGCACCTGTTGTTTTAGGAGCCCTCGCCCCTCCCAAGCAGGCATTTCTGCCTGTAGTCTCAGAGCAATCACAGGTTCTAGGGAAGAAGGGTGGAAAATCCTGCCCTGACCCCAATTCTATTCTTAGAGTTGCTCTAAATTTATTCTATTTATATATTTCAATCTCAGGATTATGGCCCAAATAAACTACATTTGTTGAAATCTCTTCTCGAGTCAGCTTCTGAGGAAACCCAAATTAAAATCTTCTCTTGAATTCAACGCTTGGTTTCACGGTCCAGAGATTTCCTTTCTTCAATTCATCAACTATGTGTTTATAAATATTTTACATGTTGCTTTGTATTTTTACAGGAAAATAAGGTATATAGACTTCAGCCCTGCCAGAAACACTGCTGTCCATTTTGGGATGTCTTTAACAGGAGAAATCTTTGCTTAGATCACACTGACCACACTATCCTTCTTGAATCTTCTATGCACTAATCCTGCTCTGCCCTCCAAAGCAGACTCAGAAGAAATATATTTTCTTAATCTAATAGAGTCCGGTGGCCTCTGACTTCTGCACAACTCTGGTTTCTATGAAAGATTTCTCTCCTAAGTCCCAATAACCAGCATTGTATCTGCCCAGCAAATTATTTGAATAATGACGGATCATCTGCTTGGTGCCAGGCCCTCTGGGAGAGACAAAAGCCCATGCTCACAGTTCACATCATCACAAAGTCTAGAGTCTGGTGAGAAGAAACACCGACGGTAGTTACGATGCTTGAGGTGAAGCTGCGAGGGAGGGGCACGCAGTGCGGTGACAGTCCACGGGGGGACACTGCTCTCCGACTGCGGCAACGGAGAGGCCGCCTGCAAGGGAAGTGACCCCTGAACTGAGTCCTGATGGTTGGAGAACAGAGCTTTGCTCATCAGAAGGACCAGGTCTCTCAAGCAGAGAGAGCAGCATCTATGAACCATCCCATCTCATCTGCTAGATCTGTGATTTTAAAATAATCTTTTGAAGGAGCAGAACACTTTCTTCCAACACAAGCTTCTTGGGGCGCCCCGTAGGTGTAGCCGAGATGCCCCGAGACTCTGAAGAGCAGAGCGAAAGAACATCATCCTTCCCTGTGGACTCTCTCCTTGTCGAAGTCACAGTCTCAGTTCGAGTTTTCTACCGACCCGCCTCCTGTCCAAGGCAGTCCCCACACAAGGACAACTCCTCGTACTGTCACACATGCTTGGGACTCCACTGCACTCTGAGTCCACACGACCCGGACGTGGCTCCGTGAGTTAAAGGAAATCCTTCCCAACACCAGCCTTCGTGAGAGCGACCATCCAAAGCACTGTAGAAAGAACCGTAAGAGTTGGTACCAAGATGCCTCTTTGAAACGGGGCTGCATGTCCTTGTTGAGCCACATGTGCAGCTAATGAGTCAGAGGGGCGACGAGTCGGCGAGAAATAGGAAAGCACAGAGAGCTGAGTCACTCTCCTGAGGAACACGAAATGTTTAAAAACGTATGTTTCATTTTACTTATTATTTCTGAGATGTTGGGAACAGAGAAGTCAGAAATGGGGAGGAAAGATGGGATATTGGTCTGGAGGCAAAAGTCCCAGTTGGCTGAAAAAGCACAGGGTCATTATTTTTCGAGGAGCACAGCTGCATAACATTGATATTTAGTTTTAGGTTGTTTGTAAAGCATGCTGGCTGAGGCAGTGGAGGCTGGAGTCAGCTTGTACTGGGTCACAAGAGCCAATTGTTAGATTGTCAGGCATTTTAAAAGCTGGTCATTAAACCTAGCAATTATTCAAGACTAAATAACACAAACTTTCAATTAAATAGACCGTATTATAAACAAAGGTAATAAATACTGAAAATTTACCAAGTCCTAATTATTTTGCTACATTGTAAATCTATGCTCTTAAGGTCGCTGAAATCTATAGTGCGTGTGGTGGAAATGCTACATAATACTGCAAGAAAGTGCTGGGTAGTAACAATGCGCACGAATTTCTCCCTCGCTGCCCATGATGTCACGTTGGGGGCTTCGAGTATTTACGCCACAGGATTTGGCAAATGATACTAGTCAGGGCCTTTCAGTTTGGACAGCAGGTCATTACACTTTTACTAGCACACCAGCGGGTCAAGGGCACAGTGCCTGGACGTGGCCACTTGGAGCTCAAGCTCGGTCGGTTGCTGGCTGTGTGACCTGAGCAAATTATTTCATCTTCTTCTGCCTCAATTTTCTCACATGCTTCTTTTGAGGATGACACAAATTTGTAAAGCACTGAGAACGTTACCTGCACACGGTACCTACTGTGTGATTGTTATCCATCGTTAGTGTTACAGTTGTTACATTTATTTATACGATAATGTTAATAATAACACCCATCGCCTACGTACACGCCTGACATCTTGCTAAATCCTCACAAACCCACTCGAAGGGCTGGCTTTCCCAGTACTCTCCGCTGAGTCTCTGTAGTTGCAGAACCCTGGCTATTACCTGGCACATAGGCCCGACCACAAGGGCAACCTCCCTGCTCTCCTTTAATAGTTCTGTGCCAAGCTTTGAGACCCTAGGTGTCATGGAACAACTGCCTGCAGCCTTCCCCATGGGGCAGCTGAGTGCAGCCTTGCCTCTGCCTCGTCAGCCCTCTCCCTCTGCTAGCTGGATGAGGACGCGGTGGTGGGATCCGCGGCAGCCACTTTGAACTCCAAGGTGGCTTTGGGAGTCCAGGCTCCATAATGGAGCGACAGCATGGAAGCTGCCTGCGTCCCCAAGGACTCAGGAGCAGGGCCTCCACACAGCGCTCTCCTGGGAACGGAACTAAGTGTCTGTTGTCGACATCCTTGCCGTGGGCTTCTCGGATCATCAGACCTTGTCAGAATTCACAATCCAGTTCTCCCTCAAGTCCAGTGAGCCGCATAGTAATAAACTGTATTTAACACAATCGTGGGGTGTTTCCTGTGCACATCAAAGTTTCAGAAGCTATTACTTTGGCCATTCGGATTCTCGGCTGAGCCCTCTCCTCACTCCTTCAGCCCCAGTGGGATCGAGTCTGTGTACGGCACCCACCAGAAGTTGTGCTGTGCACGCGTAGGCTCCCGGGACGAGAAGGAACGAGGCGTGGTGTGAAGACGGTGTGTCAGAGGCAGGAGACTGGGGCCCGAGCCGCAGCAGACACAGAGCTTTTGGTGGGGAAAAGGGAAGAGTTACTGGCTTTCAAAAATCTCGAAATGGGGGATTATACAGTCCCAGCCATCAGTCTGGCCCACGTGGCACCTGGGTAACAGATTTAACATCTAACTCCCTTTTGGTCCACACGTCCCTCCCCTAGGAGCCTGGATCTTGGAATCCAACTTCAAAGGCCATGCCACAGCTTCTGGTACCACGTTTTGGGATTATCAGATTAGAGTAAGTTCCTTGCTCAATTCTCTCTCAGGTGTTAGACGGCCTTTCTGGGGAGCCTCTCATTTTCTGTCCTCAGCATAATTTAAATTAGTTTTTCTCACCTTCATATCTTTGGTTTCTACCTAGCAACACTCTGTCGTCTTCTCTGTCCTCTTCCTTCCTCTTCAGGCTTCCTCAAGAAGTGACAGCGCTGCCATCGTGGTTGACCGTCCAGTCTTCCCCCAGAGCTCTCTGCCGTCCTCAGCCGACGCGCCCCTCAGCTCCCTCTTCTTGGGCTCAGGGTTGCACAGACATAACTGTCCCATCAAGGGAGACCCCACGGTTCCCATTATGGGTCTGGTGAGGCCAACTGGCCATTGAAAAGATAGCTTGTTATACTCACAGGTCCGCGGGGGGTACACACCCCCCCACGTGGGGCCACATGGGGCGTGCCAGGACCGTCAGGAGGCAGAGGAGTGAGGGGGAGCGTGGGTGAGAGCCCTGCCTGTGGCTTCTGTGCAGAGGAACAGGCCAGGCAGAGTGAGCAGCTAGGTGGGTTCAGGATTGGGTAATTTGGATAACTTCTGTGGGTTCCATGTGTAGGGCTTGTCCCAGTTGCCTGGTCCCTGGTCCTTGGGTAGTTAGGGCAGAGGAATATTGGCTGGAGTGTGAGAGCCAGGTTGGGGCGGGGAGGTGGGGCTGTGGCCTGGCTCTTTTGCATATGAAAAACACACTCCTGGGCAAGTGTTAGCTAATGCTGGGGGAGGCCTTCTCTCCCTGGTCACAGGACCCAGATGCCAGAGCATCAAGAATATCAGAAGTTCGAGAATGTGGATAACACAGGAAGGCTTAGAGGAGATGGTGATTTGGCCTTGAAGGAGGACTGTTTGGTTTAGAGGCAGAAAGACTTATTCTAAGTCAAGTAAAAGCACAAAAGGTCTGCCTCTGGGAAGGATACCTGTGAGTGGAGCGTGGGGAAGAAGCAGGTGGCAGGAGCTGTCGCAGAAAGAAACTTTGCACACCTGCGGCTGCCAGGGAAGGCGGGCAAGGATGGGGGGGGTGAGGGCCACAGCCGCATTCCTGAAAGACACTCGGACCATCTCACTCCAGACTCCCAGCTCCCTTCCTGCGGCAGGCACAGCTGGGTGCGATTCTCTGACCCTGCAGCTGAGAGCACCGCGGACAGACAGAGTGGTGACGGCAGAGGCTGGCCAGGCACGAGGAGGCATTTGACCCGTCAGATGTGACAGAACAGCAAGTGGAAGGACGGCTGGAAGAGCTACAGCCATAATATTGGAAAGAGATAGTTGCAGAAGAGGGATTAGAGAGGAAATAGAATAAAAAATATTAAATAGGAAATAATTGAACTGAAAAATGGATGAGGATCCAGACAGTGAAGATGCAAAAGAGCAGGGAAGACTAAGAATGTTTGTAGAGTGGCTACTGAACCTGGCCATTCCGGATGCTGCACTGGGAAGGTCAGCTGTTTCGAGCGCCTGAGACCCGGACAGGGCGGGTGGCCCACAAGGAGAGTTGTCAACAGAACACGCATGGCAGAGCCACCCCCAGCACCAGCAAGCGAAACGGCTCCTGCTCACGTCTTTGGCAAGTTGACGAGCTGGTCTGCGAGTACAGGAGTGTGAATATTACTTGCTGTAAAGGATGACACAAGTATTGCACTCATAAAAAAGAAAAAAAGTATTTTTGAGCTTTGAAAATAAACATTTTTGAGGTAAGGTAAAGGAGCTAATTAAGTGAGCACCAATTCTCTGGGTTCCCAGAGCTGGGGCTATGTCATCTCATTCTTTCTTACAATAGCCATGTTTAACACATTACCTGCCATGTGAGTTGCATTTGACTCGCGCTAGTTTTGAGCCTGGGGCCTCGTGAAGCATGTGTAACTCACACATCTCTTCACGTTGGGAGCAATTTTTCAAGTTGCATATAACTCAAGAACAGAAAACAATAAAAAATAACAAATTTTTCATTAAATTAGAAAAGATTATTTTGTTTTCAAAATGTTTATTCTATTTTTGTAATAAAACATCATAGCTCCAAGGAAATATTTTTTTTCCAGTGTTGCAGTCAGTGTGTTAATTAGTATTATGATGATGATGATGATTCACAATTTACTTAGAAAAATGGAGGCTTAAAAAGGTAAAGTACAACTGCCTTGCGGGCACACAGCTGGAGGTGGCGGACCAGTAGCCATGAACGCACATTTGCTGTACAGACAAACAGGCAGGGAGGTGATGTTTTAAGGTGAGTCTTTTCTAAAATCTGGCCTCAAAATCTTTACCTACTATTTAAATGGTCTTAAGAGCTTCTCCTGAATTAGCCATCGACTCATTTTACTCCAGTATTTATAAATAGAACTGACAGTTTTTACCAGGTTGAAATATAGAACAGAACAGATAATCTCTATAAACATGGGGCTTAACTTTTTTTTTTAATCTTTACTGCAGGACCTGGATCAAACGTTCTCATGAATTGAGGGTACCACATTTCAAAGCAGAGTTGGAAAAGGGTGGAGGCGGGTGTTTCCACCACGGGGCGGTAGGGACATTTGCCGGCAGGGGTGGAGCATGGATGTGCTGAGTGCCCCAGGCCATAAGCCTCCCAGATGGAGATGTGAACCAAGCCACGTGGGGGTTTGGCTGGTGAAGCTGGTAGACAGCCCTGTTCCCACCTGTGCCAGGCACCACTGAAGGTTTCATCCTACTGGATCTGTGCCTGGAGAGGACGAGGGGTCGGTCACCCACTTCATCCAGATCCGCCTCCTCCTGAAGCTCTGCTCAAGGGCAGCAGCGAGCCTCGTCACGCAGGATCGGGGCATCCTCTGTGCTCCTCGCTAGTGGTGCAAGGGACCTCCTGCCTGGGCAGAAAGGGACACATGTGAGCCTTGCTCAAGCAGGAGCCTGGCACGCAACGGAAAAGCATCGGAGGAGTCCTGGAGCCCATGTTCTCTGAGCACTGGCCTCCGGCCGCCAGCACCTACCAGCTGAAAATGCAGAGCACTAAGCCCCTTTTTTATGCAAAAGACAAAACACCTTTTCATAAGTAAAGATGCTGCAAAGGTCCTGTTTTAGATGTTTTAGACTAAGTATGTTAAATCAGTGCATGTACTTCAGAATATAAAAGAGATAGATGCCTCTGAATGTTGATTTTTAAAATACCATCCTGCAAACAGCTTTTCAAGATGGTTGGCCTGAAACTCTGCCCTGCCCCGATTTCTCAAAGCCCCGATTCCCAGAGCAGCCGGAGCTCCGGCTCGAAGCATCCCCCGTGCGTCCCCTGGTGCTTCCACAGCACGTGACCGGGAGCATGGGACCCCTCCCCCGGTGGCCCCAGCCCTGCGGCAGCCTGGGACGCGACGTGATGCTTCCTCCGGCAAAGTCACTGAGAGTCCTCCAGTACCAGACTGGACTGTTTTCCTGAACCCAGAGCAGTGTTCTGTCCTGTGACCCAGACAGTCCCTGCAGCCTCCCGCCTGGCTTGCGGGTTGGATCCGCCTGATCCAATGTGCCCAGATAAAAGCTGAGTCCCCAGGTGCTGCTATCAGATTTGCTGGAGTCAGCCCCGCATTTTTTGAGTCAGCCGGATGATGGGCCTCACTCACCGGCTGATCACTGATTACTTCCGCTTGGCTTTTGAAGGTCCCCGTATTTGTCTCCTGTGACTGCCATAGCAAACTGCCACAAACTGGGTGGCTTAAAATAACAGAAATTTATTCCCTCACCTCCCAAAAGCCAATAGGCTGACATCAAGGTGTGGGCAGTGCTGCCTCTGAAGGCTCCAGGGCAGGGTCCTTACCTGCCTCTTCCAGCTGGCCCAGGTGTTCCCTGTGGCAGTGTCATGCCAATCTCTCCTCTACACATGGCCGTCCCCTCCCCGCATGTCGGGCTTCACACCTCCCTCTCTATAAACACACCCTGTTGGATTTGGAGCCCCCTGTAATCCAGTGTGACCTCACCTTAACCTGGTTACATTTGCTTGCAAAGAACCTATTTCTAAATAAAGTCACGTTCCCAGGTACTGTAGGACTTGAACATATCTTTTGGGGAGACGCCATTCAGCCCACAGCAGGTGACATGCCCCTGGTCTAGGTGATGCAAAGACACTGGCTGTCACCATGGGAGACTCATGTAACCCTCTTGTTCAGAGAAATATTGGGAGGGTGCAGTGTGGCTAGGACAGACTTTGGAATTCTGGGTTTTTTTCATTTCTTTCATTCCATTTACAGTTTTTATTTTGGGGGGGTGGGAGGAGGTGCAAGGCAGGATGAACTCTGGGTAACCCAGGCTGGCTCCTGTGTCACTTGGCTGCCAGGGGTCCACAGCAGAATCCCTGAGACTCCAGGCTGGTCATGAGCCTGACCTCACTCCTGGGCCCGAGGTCGCCACAGCCCCCAGCCACTCTCTGCCACCTTCCACTCCGGGACTGAGTGTGGATTCCAGAGTGGGGGCTGCTCTTACCATAATGACCATAGGGGCTTGTCAGCCCAGACCCCCAGCATGGGACAGAGGTTCCCAACTTTCTGATGGTAAAAATCCCCTGTGGGGTTTAAAAGGAAAAAAACATGATAGAATGTCAGGATTCACCCCAGACCCGGGGACTCGGAACCTTCCAGGAGGTGCTGGGTGCTGCTTAAGTTGGCATTTCTCCCGTGATTCTCCCAGGCCATGACTTTGGGAGCTGCCCCTTAGAGGAGCTCATCATCATCTCAAGGCCAGGGCTGGTGTCCCCTGGCCTAGTCAGACTTCGTTCCCTGCGACTGGAGCAGAGTTACAATGACGGTGGTGCCCACCCCCGCAGGCGGTGTCCGGGGCTGAGGGCCTGTTCTGGAGCCTGACTACTGCTCTGATTTTGTGAGCCGCCCTCGTGGCTTCTGAAAACTATTGAGCTCACTTACAGGGGCGTCTAGGTTGTGTGTGCACACATGTGCACATGTGTGTGTGTCTGTGTGTGCGTGCACATGCATGTGTGTCAGTTAGTGACCCCGACTAATACAGGCGTGGGGACAAGGTGAGGATGGAATAAAGGCGAGACAACCACAGCCTGCCGCTGCCACCTGCCAGGGACAGGGCCGTCCATCTCCAGGTCACTGGCCTGTTGTTGAACAACACTGTGATGAGCTCCCTTATGTGGGGACTTGGAGGGCCCAAGACCCTGGTCTGGAAGGAGAAAGGGACTGAGATGGAGAATTAAGCTCCTGTGTCCAGGGGGTTAACCGGAGTTTAGGAGCCTCTGGAACAGAGAGGACAGAGTGCGGCGGAGCGTGCTGTGCGGCGGGAGAGTGTCCCTTGGCAGCGTCAGAAGACAGAGCAGAGACACGGCGCACATGGCAGTGACTGCTGGGCTCCCGGGGGTGGGGAGCAGGCCGGCGTGGCTCCAAGGAGCAGGTGCAGATGGTCCCGACTTACGGTTTTCCACTCCATGATGATGGGCAAGCGTTCAGCACGCACCGCGCTTGGAGTACCCACACGGCCGTTCCGTTTCTCACTGTCGGTGTGGTGTTCAGTAAATTACGTGAGATAGTCAACATTTATTGTAAAATGGGGTTGCGTTAGATGACTTTGCCTGGGCGTAGGCCGATGTGAGTGTTCTGAGCAGGTTTAGGGTGCGCGAGCTAAGCTGTGTTGGTCGTTAGTGAAAGGTGGTCTTACTGGCAACCTATCTAACAGAAGAAAAATAAACTATCAAATGGAAAGTAAGAGAAATAAATTCACAGCACGTTATTGCGCCTTTGAAAAGAAAACTCACAGCACAACAGTCCCTTTGTTTTGTTCTAACTGAAACACCTGCGGCCTGACTCGCTGTCTCTGAGAGTCGGCTCCCAGCTCTGAAGAGCCCTAAGGCAGCAGCAGGGTGCGAGGGCCCTACCGCAGCTCTCCGCCCCGACCCCTTCAGACACATTTCAGGGACTCAGAGAAGCCAGCCTCACAGACAAAGAAAAAGAAATAAAAACACCTGCAAGTGCGCTGCTGCCACTTCACGCGCACGGGCCTGGCGGCGGTGGGCTCCAAGAGCAAGGCCGGCGCGGCCGAGGCAGGAGGAAGGGCCAGGCCATGGGATGATTCCAGAGTGACCTTAGAGCCTCAGGGCTGAGGACACCGATGCCAGATTCCGCCCAAGTGGAACAGAGTCCAGAAGGTCTTATGGCTCCCTCTAGACCTGTGGCACACGGGCTGGGCCCGGGTCCTCCTCCAGGGCCACCTGCCAGGTCTCCCAGTAGTGACCTTCCACATGCCCCGGGGCTCCTGGCTGCAGGCCCTGGCTGCGGAGGTTCCTGGCAAAGCAGGCTGTCTGACGTGGGAAGACGGGACCGCCGCAGCACGGGTGCTTTTGTAAAGAGCCATCGTTGCCTTGAAGCTGGTGGCAGGATGAGCTCAAATCCCAGCAATGCCCCGTGCTGCTTGGGTGATTTCCTGTGTGTTATTTATTGTCTCTGTGACTCATTTTCCCCACTGGTAAAATGAGGCCAACCCCAGTGCCCGGCACACGGGGCCATCTTGAGGATTAGGGACGGTAACTCTTGTGGAGCCCTTAGCATAGTCCCGGCCCATGGGCCGCACCGTCAGTGACACTAAGGTGGAGCAGTGGGGCTGGCTCCAGCCCCAAGCCTTGCACGAGGTGGGAGAGCGCAGAATCAGGGCTCAAAGGCCGCCAACTTGTTTGCTCACCAAACGGAGAGGAATGCGCCTCCTCCAGGAGAAGAGTGGAGGGTGCAGCAGGGTAGAGGGAGTGGGGGTCCTGCGGGGAGAAGGGGAGGTGAGGACTGTTGTACAGGGGTAGGGAAGCAGGGCAACTGGGAAAAGAGACAGTGGATGTGTGACAACTTAGCCCCTCCATCAAAAACCACAGGAATCACCCACGTGTGAAGGAAGTGAAGAGGCAGAGTCCTGGACGGCGGCCAGCTGGTCCCTGAGCTTGCGAGTGGAGGTTAAACGCTTGCTCTCCCTGCCTCCCTGTGACCACGGCAGAGGGCGTGTGTGGGCACAAACCGCCCCTCTCCTGCCCAACCACCACCCAGACCTGCCTCCCTGTGGCCCTTCCTCGTCGGGGAGCGCTGCCGTTCAGCAGAGTGGAGAAAGGAGGCGGCCAGGGCCGCTGACCGCCGCGTGCATACGCTGCACTTTTCTGGAAGCGGGAGGCGCAGGCTGCGACGCAGGTGCGAACATTCACGAGGCGCGTGCTGTGCCAGCACTTCAGCCTACGGCACTTAGGGGTAAGGAGACTAAGGACGATGTAGACACCGCCCTCAGGGGCTCCCAGTGCAGTGGGGGGACAAATTTCCAAGCCTATGAGAAGAAAGACCACCTCAGACATGACGGAGGATTCGAGGCGTGCGGGGCGGTTGCCTGTCCACCTGTGACCAAGGCGTGGACCTGGCCGCAGGAGGCTGGCGCGGCTCTCCCCGATAAGGAAAGGCGAAAGGTGGGAGGGTGAGAGACGCTTGAAGCCAGGACGCCTCTGAACCAGAAGCACAGCTGCGAGGCGCGGGGTGATGTTCAGGCTGCAGTGCACCCCCTCCCGGGGGCTCAGCCGCGGGGCGGCCTGGCTGGAGGGGAGGGGAGAAGGTGCAGGGGGCAGGCAGGCTAGGGAGAGAAGCCAAGGGCCACATTTGCAGTTTTAGAAAGACCTTGCCCATGGTGGTAACAATTCTTGAATTTTTTTTAAAAAAATGGTATTAATGTCTCTCATCTGACAAAGGTCAGGACTTGAAAAGATGAAGGCCCGAGCACTTTGCTGAGGAGAGGTACAGAGACGGTGGGAATGCAGGGGCGGGCCAGGCCGCTGGTGCCTCAGGTGAGCCAGAAGGCGATACAGGATGCTGGTGGTGGCCCTGTGTGGGTTGACCCTCTGCTATAGGCTAATAGTATCCCCCCAAATTCATATTCTGAAATCCTAAGACCAGGGCCTCAGAACGTGATTTTATTGGGGATAGGGTCTTTATAAAGACAATTATAAGGTTCAGTGATTCATCTTGACTGCTGTCCTCATCGGAAGAGGAGATTAGGGCACAGACACACACAGAGGGACGACCGTGTGAGCACACAGGCAGAAGATGCCATCTGCGAGCCAAGCAGAGAGGCCTCACGGGAGCTCACCCTGCCACGCCTATCTCG
>CAUYSK010005791.1:0-36470 GCA_963575035.1 Avahi laniger | reverse complement strand
CCCAGCACCTGCCAGCTGGGCTCCTCTCTCTACAGTGGCTGTCAGGAGACCAGCTGTGAGCCCACCAGCTGCCAGACGTCCTATGTGGTGTCCAGTCCCTGCCAGACGACTTACTCTGGATCTCTGGGCTTTGGGTCCAGCAGCTGCCGCTCCCTGGGCTATGGATCAAGGAGCTGCTACTCCCTGGGCTGTGGATCCAGTGGCTTCAGACCCCTCAGTTATAGAGGCTGTGGCTTCTCTTCCTTAGGCTGTGGATATGGATTCAGGGGCCCATCCTACCTGGCTTCTAGGAGCTGCCAGTCTTCTTGTTACAGACCGACTTGTGGATCTGGCTTCTACCGATCAACTTATTAAGAGCTCCTGACCTCAACTTTACAATCGTCTCTCTCAAAGTCAATCTCAGCTATCAAATGGCTACAGTCTATATTCTACTATCTAGAAGAGTTATAATTTTTTAAAAATCCCATTAACAGTAGAGTAATTTGTCTCATAAAATATCCTTCTCTTTTTCTTTCTGTTTTCTTGTGCTTTTCCCCTTATTTCTCTAGTTAAAAATGGAGCAAGAGGTGATTTTTTTTCTCTTCAAATAAATTCATTTAATCTGATATCAGATCACAAGTCTTTCTTTTTAAGTTGTCTGTGGGGATTTCCAAATCTACTATTCTTTGTCTAACAATGAAATATTTAATTTGAGGAGTAGGAGTCGTTTCTTTAAGAGGCAAAGTTTTCTGACAACGCAGAATTAGTACCTGGGGATTTCAGCCGAGCAGAATCAGAGCTTGATCAAGAGATTACCCTCTACGCTTGTATCCACAGTCATTTCAGCCTAATCAAGGCATTTCACTTTGGTTAATCTACTAATGATTCTGGTCCAAGAAGGATAGTTGGAGAGACAGCAGTGACGCTTTAGCAAGCACTCCCTGACTGCTTTTGATGAGAGAACTGTCAAAATCCTTCTTGTGATCTTCCTTCCCAGACATATATCATCTACAGTGGAATTCTAAGGTCATGATTTCAATGGATTGTAGTAGCTGGTATAATGAAATAAACATTATAGGCCTGGATGCAATTAAGTATGTATGCATTCTATTATTATAAATGGAATATAATTTCTAAAAGTTATTTCTGATATTGATGCTTAACTCTCTCCTCCTTCTCTTTGGTCACTATAAGGTCATCTCTTTTCATGGTGGAAGTCACCTGAGAACTACTTAAAACATAGCAGTATCATGAGTAGGTGATCTGGACTGAGAGGGAAGACTTTCCATCTTGATATTCTGGGCTTGGATCTGGATGTCATAACTAGACAGTCCATTACATTCTCCTATTAAGAAGAGTGCAATCACCTACATTTTCAGATGTATAAGTGGGAATAAAAATATATAAGTGGATGTGTGTAACTCATTGTTCATTGCCCTCGCAGTTGTTTTTCTCCTCTCTTCTTCCTAGGATAATCAGATGATATTTGTGTATCCCTCTTCATCTACATGTGGTCTTGTAAATGAACATGACTGTGCCCCAGTTTCAGAATTGAATCTGTCTAGTTAGTCTACAGCACCCCAATCACTACTGCAAGGAATTGGTTCAGTAATGAGCATGTGATCTCACAAAAACCCATGAGAAACAAGGTGCGATGTTGAGTGGTGCTTCTGGGAAAGTTCTTCCTGTGGAGTTTCTTGAAGCAATTCTCTCTACCTCTGGACTGTGTCACTGTGGAATCCTGCATCCATCTTGCATATGATGTGAAAGTTGAACCTTCAAATGGAAGAGGCCAGAACCCCGAGAAATGCAGGTAAACAAAGTCTGGACCATCTCACTTCTGGACTTTGGTCTACATAAGCCAATAAAATTTCTTACTGATTAATCCATTTTGAATTACAATTTCTATTACTTGTAGCTGACATGTTTCTAAATGAGACACTCATTTAAAATCTTAAACAATCCCCCTTCCCACTGAAGTCCCCTTCATATAATTGTAAAGACCATTTACAGTCTATGTCTGTCCCTCTCCAGCCCCCTTCACTCCCCAGTATGCACACTTCGCCCCATACACTCCATCCACGCTACCTCCTCCCACTTCCTTGAACACGCTATGTAGAATTGAGCTCATAGACAGCCTAGGACCTCTGGAAGAAATGTCATATTTCTCCTACCCTTCAAAGTTCACAGTGATCTGATTTCTTCTCTCACCCATTTGAAATAGACTCCACAGTCAATAGAGTTGATTGTTTCGTACACAATGCTAGCATCATACATACTTACATCTTTTTAATTATGAGCTCTGTTTTTAATATTTAATTAAAAGTAATATTTTTATTAAGTACTATTTTTATTTGTTCATCATCGTTGTACTCTCAATGGACAAAACAGAATCTTGACTAACAGAATCTTGCAGGTAGGAAACACAGACATATCTCAGAGAGATTGCGGTTTCCAGACCACTGCAAAGACTGAAAAGTTATAATTGTTCCTTGATTCGTGGGCTACAAAATGGATGTTGTGTTAGCAGACATGCAAACATTAATCTCCTTGTACATTTGTATCAAAGCTCTTGGGTGACTAGGTGCCTTGTCAAGGAGCAGTAGTATTGTAAAAGAAATCTTTTTTTCTGAGCAGTAGGTATCAACAGTGGGCTTAAAATATTCAGCAAACCATGTTGTAAACAGATGAGCTGTCATCTAATCTTTGTTGTGCCATTTATAGAGCATGGGAAGAGTGGACTTAACATAAATCTTAAGGGCCCTAGGATTTTCAGAATGGTAAATGAGCATTGGCTTCAACCTAAGCTGCATTAACTTCTAACAAGAGAGTCAGCCTGTCCTTTGAAGGTTTGAAGCCAGGCATTGACTTCTCTTCTCTAGGTATTGGAAGTCCCAGATGACATCTTCTTCCAGTAGAAGGCTGTTTCATCTACACTGAAAATCTGTTGTTTAGTGTAGCCACCTTCATCAATGATCTTAGCTAGATCTTCTGTGTAACTTGCTTCAATTTCTATACCAGCACTTGCTGCTTCATCTTGCACTTTTATGTTATGGTGAGCAGCTTCTTTCGTTAAACCTCATGAACCAACCTCTCTGCTAGCTTTAAACATTTCCTCTGCAGTTTCCTCACTTCTCTCAGCTTTCTTAGAATTGAAGAGAGTAAAGGCTTTGCTTTGAATTAGGCTTTGGCATAAGGAAATGTTGTGGCTGGTTTGATCTATCCAGACCACTAAAACTTTCTCCATATCAACAATAAGGCTGTTTTGCTTTCTTAGCATTTGTGTTCACTAGAGTAGCACTTTTCATATCCTTTAAGAACTTTTCTTCTGAATTCACAGCTTGGCTGACTGGTGCAACAGGTCTAGCTCTTGGCCTGTCTCAGCTTTTAGCATGCCTTCCTCACTATGCTTAATCATTTCCAGCTTTTGATTTAAAGTGAGATGTGCAACTCTTTCTTTTACTACAACACTTAGAGGCTATTGTAGGTTTAATTGGCCTAATGTTAATATTGCATCTCAGGGATTAAGGAGACCCAAGGAGAGGGAGAGTGACAGGGAATGGCCATCAGAACACACACAACATTTATTAAGTTTGCTCTCATATGGGAACTGTTTGTGATGCCCCCAAACAATTACAATAATAATATCAAAGATCACTGATCACAGATCATCATAAAAGATATAATAATAATAATAAAATTGAAATATTGAGATAATTACCAAAATGTGACACAGAAACACAAAGCACATACTATTGAAAAAGTAGCAGGCTTACCACAAACTTTAAGTTTGTAAAAACTCATTATCTGTGAAGCACAATAAAATGAGATATATCTGCATTCAGTAAAAGATAATTGAATAAATAAATGAATGAAATGGAGCTGGGTGACAGTACCCAGGATATGTTATTTCAATGACATCAAACATCCACTCATTTTTTCTGGTGGAACCCTTTTTAGATAAGTTAATTGTCATGAATCCTCAGATCATCATCATCAAAATTGATTTAGCACAATCTCAATCACACGTTATCACAACGTCAGTGCACACTGAAGTGAGAGAACTCAAAAACAAATTTGCATTTCTGTATCATACAAAAATAGAAAAATAACTTCAAGAACAGAAAAATATCTTTACTCAAAGCTAATCACAGAGGAAGGCAAGGGCAAACGTACCTGGTGAAAGGAGCAAAAGCAAGTGTATAAATACTATAAAAAACCGTGACACTTTCACATCCAATACATAATGGAACGAGAGGTTGGAAGTATGGACCTTAATGCTCAGATGGTTCATTCTTTTCTACAATGACTCATCATAAAGAGCTACGTACACACTGTTTAATCCTCCAACTGTTCTTTTTTTCTTTTTTCTTTTTTGACTATTTGAGTCAAAGTCTAGTATAATTGAATTGTAAATGATGAAGGATTATCCCAGGAAGCAAAAGTATTTAGAGATCAGTCTCAGAGAAGAAATGATGTCATATATAATTCCTGATATAATATTCTAAATGAATGTATCATTAGAAACAGAGAAAATTGGCAAAAGACCATTTGCGTATTCCACAAGAAGATCATCATTATTGTCATAGTGTTATAATTTTGAAGTATTCAAAAAGCCTAAATCTTTTTCCTATATGCATTATGTTATCTTGGAAGTGTTATATGATATTTGACATATTTCACAAAATGATGTATCTAACAAAATTTAGTTATTCCCCTCAGCAAACTTTCATTTATTTACTTTTTATTTATTCTCAGGAGTTGCTCTCAAATACTGGGAGATTATTCTCTATACAGTTGTGTATATCTACTAGCATGCATGACAACCAACAGTTTACCAACTTCAGTCTTTGGTCTATCCTGTTAAAATGTCATAAGTAATCTTAATGAAGATTAGATGGCCTTAAATGAAAGTGAGGATATCATTCAGCAGGTATATTTGACAAGATGTCATTTAATGTCCTTTTCAACTTTAAGATAGTAAGATTCTGTTGGAAAATTATAGGATGTGACAGGGAGAAAGGGCCTTAGAGAGCTTCTCATCTAAACTCATTATTTTATAAGATATCCAGAGTGGCAGAGTGACTTGTCCAAATTCATGCAGTAAATTAATAGAACCAACAAGGCTAGAAGCCAAGTCTCTTCACTTGTGATCTGGTGGTCCCACATCACCATGCAATGGTTCTCCATGAAATTTCTTGATTGGAGAAAAGGAATGCATTTAAATTAACTTAGGTTATTTGGCATAAGTTTGGTTGATGAGATAAAATCAAGGCAAAGATAAAGAAAATAAATTGTGGGGGCAAGGGGATGAATTATGTTATTTGAGAGTGACTTATTTTATTTTATGTGGTTAAACAAGTGATTAGAAGTTCAGCTTAGGCACATAATCAAATGTAAAAGCAATATAAACTACAATTATCAAGTGCTGAGCTCTTGAGAAGTGGAGATGAGATAAATCTCTGTCTTTAATGGGAATAAGTACAATTCAGCCTTTAAAAGAATGGAATGTAAAAAATTAACACATAATTATAAGTTAACAGATAATCATAAAAACAGAAAAGATACAGTACTTATTTTCTCTTATAATTTTATATCATTTCTAGATTGATATTATTATGAGAAGTGTGTGTCTGCATGAAGATCCTTAAACTGATCAGAAATAATAGCTACTTATATTTATCACTCAGCATGTGACAGGCATCCTGGTACCATATGTCTCATTTAATCAGTAAAAGAACCTTACGAGATTGGTATTCTTATAATATTAATTTTAAAAATGAAGAAGCCAAGGCATAGAAAGCTTAACGGAATTGTTCAAAGTTACAATTTGAGATGATAGATTTTGGCTTAAAATCCTGGCATGCTGATTCTAGAATCCTTATGTTTAATTGTTTTCTCTGCACCAAATGTTGATATTCCACTCTCTGGTGGTTAGGAGGGGCCACTGCAGCTGTAATCATTCATGTACTTCAAGACCAGGATAGACCAGGGAACTGTTCAACCATTTAGTAGCATACTATCCAGTCACCATATGCAATCAGGTAACTAAGTCTATTTCTCAAGAACACTAGCAGATAGACTACTTAATTATTGTTATTCAAGTACCTACAAAGCTAAGTTTTTCCCAGGTGACCAGTTGCTCTAGCCTACATCATTCCATAATAATAAAGCAGGTAAATCCGGCAACGACTAAAATCTATATTTACTCATTGAATCAGAATTACATACTGAAACACCTATTAATTTAGCACTCAATTAAATAGAATGTGCAAGTTAATACCTCATCCCCAGGAGAAAAGAACACATGGAGTGACCTTATTCACAAATGACAGACCTAATATCGTCAACTGACATTTGGAAAGTTGGAACTGCACAAGTACTCACTAATTTACTGCACATTGTGAGGTTAATAAGAAGGCTGTTGGCTGGAGACAATTGTGCAAATTCAAGCCAATATGATTTCTTTTCTTTGCCCAGACAATTTGGCAACAGGACTCTGTGTGGGCAGTGAAAAGTCATGCCAGGTTTCATGGTAAAGCTTTTAAAACATGTCTACATCAAACATGATTTTAAAATAATCGATTCAGTTAGTGCCATGATAATAGGTGGATTTCTTAATGACTTTGTTCTTATTTCACAAAGGGGTAGTTGAAAGGTTGGCATAGCTTTTTTTTTTCTTTCTTTCTTTGAGCTCAGTACCCTTGTCAATTCTTGGAAATCTTGAGTATGCCAAGGTTTCAAAACTATTTTTTTATCAGACATTTAGCTGTAATTTGAACACATTCTTATTTAGCACCTTCTGTTCATAAATTTTTTGAGATACATTTGTAGAGATCTTATGTGGCAGCCAGGCACCATGCTCAGTGTTGAGGATGCAGTAGTGAGAAAGATACACTTGCTTCTTGCCTTCATGGAACTCACAGTGTGGCGGAAAAGGTACAGTCAAGAAATAAATGAAATCATCAGAAGTTAAGACAAGGTCTTTGAAGGAAAAAACAATAGACCCTGAGAATGGAATTATTTTTTCAGATAGGGTAATGGAGAGTCACTGTGAGAGGTAACTCTTAAGCTGAGACACAAAAGGTGACAAGAACTATGTACAGAATTGAAGACGGCAACAGAGGGGTGAAACAGACAGGCAGCTGCATGTGTAAATACTGAGGCAAGGAAAAGTTTGACGTGCTCAAGGAGCTGAGTAAAACCTGTGGGGATGAAGCATGTTGAGCGAGGGAAATGACAAGAGTTAGAGTTAGAAAAATAGGCCACAGCCAGGTCTTGCAAGGAGTTGTAGGGCAGGGTAAGGGGAAAGGATCTTATTCTGAGGATGATGAGAATCCATTTGATAACTTTAAGCAGGAAAGTCACAAGCTATAGTGGAAGCCTCTGAGCAATAATAAATACAAAATGCGTAAGAATTAAATAAGTCGTTATAGGGTTCGTGTGGAGGGCATAATGAGATCCTTAAACAAGAGTGGCCATTCAAAATTATAACTAACTTGTACATATTACAAAGGTACTGTATACAAGTTGAGTGTGCAGTATGTATAGCTGAATGCATTCAGATGTGTCCTTTTAAACATATAATATCCTTAGTCTTTTACATGTCAAGGAAGGGTTTGTTTAAGAGTTATTGAGAGTTCCTGAAATGTTCTTGGATTTCTTCAGAGCTGAGAAGAGGAGACTAAAATGCTGTGCTAAGAATATACTTCTATTATGCTTTGTTATCATTAGCTGAGTTAAGGAAATTATAGAACGTGTTGTAGAAATTGTTCTGGTAGGTTTCCCGCTGTGAGTGTGAAACTATGCTAAGTACAGCATACTAATGCAATAAAGGTAGGAGTTGATCATCTGCAGTCAAAAAACAATACACAAAATAAACAAAAATGAAAAACATATTTGAAGCAGGTTTATTACAAAAGAAATTATCAACCTTTGAGAAGCAAGTAAACAAAAGTAGACTTACTACTTGGCGTAAAGTACAGTCGTAATAAAAAAGGGGGTTAAATTCATCGGTATTCAGAGGAAGAAGTAATAACTTATAAACAGGAATATGGGAAACAGCTTCATGAAGACGAAGCTTTTAAACTTGGCCCTCAAGTAGGTGAGGGGAACAAAAAGACAAAAAGAGAGATATTTAAGGGGCATTGCCCACATTCAGTACTTTGGCTGAACAGTAAGAAGGAATGCCATTGAAGAGTCTTCTCACACCCTGATCCACTGGAGAGATCACTATCTTAGGGGAATGAGAGTGAGATCAATTGGATTTGCTTCTGATTAAGAATGTCTTGAACATCATACGACCACATTCTGTCAAGATGGCATGTCTCAAAGCTCCAGTGCTAAATGTTAATCAGTATTCAATTTGATGTCTTCATCTACATTTCTTATAGTCCACTTACCAATACAGAGGGTCATGGTAGCTAAATGAGAAAAAAATGTTAGTTTGGGTGACATATTGGGACTCATATTTGAAAAAGTCCACCCTGAATGAGTCATCTTTGGAGCTAACTTATAAAAGCCATTTTGAAGATTCAAAATGGACTTGCATCTTTGTTAATAAGATGTCACCTTCATATACAACTAAACAAAATGCTAATGAGATGGTATCCTTCAAATTAGCTTAAGCAATGAAATGCAAAGGAGTCTTGAGAAGAAGCCAACACCCAGTTTTCTGAGTATATAATCTCTACAGCAAAGAATTTAATTTTCAGACTCAGCATGTTGGGCCCTTATGACCAACTTCAATTAAGGGTTTTAGCAATATGCCTCATAGCCACTACTGCTCACTCAGGAGCTTCCAAAATGCCCCACAACTTTCTGCCATTGTACATGGCTCTAATCCCATAAGCTTTGAAGATGGATTTTGTTTGCCTAGCAGCTACCATAGCAGAACCTGGCTCCTGGACAACTTTCGAGAAACCTACAATGAAACCACCAGCTGCCAACTGACCGATTGTGAACAGAACCTGTTCACAGAAGACAGCTGTGTGCAAAGTATCTGCCTCCCTGGAGTTGTCCAAACAACTTATTCCAATTCCAAGCCCTGTGGAAGGACAACATGCCACTCAGAAAGTTCCTCAGGAGTGTTGGAGTGTGTTTCTCAGCCTTGCCAGTCAGAAAAGAGTCAGCAAATGGGTTTTGTAGTCCAGAGCTGCCAACCTGAGAGCCACATGGAAAAGCGTTGTTCACCCAAGACTTCTGCATCGAAGAGTTGCCAAACTCAGGAATGGAAATCCAGCCAATGCCAGTCTCAGCCCTCTGAATCCAGTTCCTGTAGACCTTTGGTCAATGTAGCCCCTGAGCCACAACTCCTGGAATTTTCTTCTAGCACCTATGAACCAACCTGCTGTGTTACTGGTGGCTTGCAATTGCCTAGTAAGTGAAGAATCTGTAGGGGAAAGGGCATATTTTCACTTGGATGAATTGATTTTTGAGATATTTAGTAACTCCTATTCTTCTAAATACAAAATATTGTGTGAATGTTTGTAAATAAATGAACATGTCTTCTATTACTGTCTCCAAAGACAAATATTTTTTTCTCCATTTTTGAGCACTTCTGGTAGAAGCTGGGGTTGGGAATCATGTTTATCATTTTAGATTACTGGGACATTATTTATTATAGAACAGTAAGAGTTGCAGCTGGAGAATAACATGAATACTTAAAAAGTTACACTTCAGCTACTAGTTATCTTCTATGGAAATATTCAGCATTGAATCTGGCTTATTAGCTAATCTGTTACTATTATCAGAAATCCATAAAATATTGGAGCAAAAACAGACCTACAAGCCCTGCTAGTCCTACGGATTATGATAATAGTGGCTATTGACTATTTTATCCACTGGATCACAGTACTCTTAAGTTAAATATGAGATTGAATCTATTACTTGAAATGTGCAAGAGAATTTTGAATTTCAGTTCCATGAACTTTATAACCAGGAGACCTTTGAATTACGTGAGCTCAAGTTTGGGATCTTCACTTCACCTTATGTCTGTTACTCTTATTCCTGTGTTTACTATTTCTCAAGTAATTCTTAAGTTGGGAAAATGTCCTTTGTATTAAATAAATGTACTTCATTTGGAATTATAAATTTAATTGTTACACTATTATTCTTATTCAACGCTTTTGTGGGTTCTGTTATGAAGTTTTTTTTTAACCTGATGAAAATGGTATAAATATTTGAAAATAGAAAACATGTCTCTTACCATAGTTTTTATAGTATAAACCAGAATAAAATAATTCATTTGTGGCAGTCAACAGAAGATGGAAAACATATTCAATATGAAGGTCATAAGACCGTTAGTCAGAATGTGTGAAATTCATTAATTTTATTTAGGTAGCTTAGACATTCTGAAGCTTTAGGTGTGCTCTGAAATTGGATCTCTCTTTTTCAGGGCAACATAAGGTAGTGGTTAAGAGCACAGCCTCTGAAGACAAATTCCCATGGGTTGGAATCTTAGCTTTGCTGAGTGAAGGCTGTTTAAATCCAAATGTGTTGCTATGTGCAAATTATTTAACCACTCCAGGCCTCAGTTTCCTCAACTTCAAAATTGAAATGTTAATTACAAGGCCACTGTGAGACTTAATGAGTTAATAAATTGAAAGAGTGAAACTTAATGAGTTACTTTGTATACAGTAGATGCTCATGTTTGGTAAGATTTAGTAACACAGCTAGCTCAGAGACATAGTATGGTGGAGGTAGCAGGAATTTATAAATACACCCAGAAATCTATCACAGATAAGGAAAGCTACTCATCCAACAAAAGAGAGATTAGTTGTTTTGTGTTTTGGAAAATGTGAGCAGCAGCATCTATTAGGGGATGATTAAGAAGCACATGCCCTAGTTGAAGTGGATTGGCAAGTATCTCTGAATCTATGACAAAGCTAATGCTATTGATAATTTTTACCACCCAGTTCTGTGGATGGGTGTGGTGGTAATTCTATGTGCCCACTGGATTGAGCCATGGGGTGCCCAGATTAAAAATTATTTCTGGGCAGGTCTGTGAGGATTTTCTGGATGAGATTAGTATTCAAATCAGTGGGCTCAGTGGATTGCCCTCCCCTACGTAAGTGGGCATCATTCAATCCATTGAGGGCCTGAATAAAACAAAAGGCAGAAGAAGGAGAAGTCTGCCCCTTTGCCACCTGCCTGTCTGTTTGAGCTGGGACATCCATCTTCTCCTGCCTTTGGGCAGGGATTTACATCATCAGCTTCACTGGTTCTCAAGTCTTCACAGTTGGGCTGGAATTGTATCACTGGCTTTCCTAGGTCTCCAGGTTGAAGACTTCAGAAGCAGCTCACGGGACTTCTTAGCCTCCATAATTGTGTGAGCCAATTCCTTGTAATAAACCTCTTCATTCATTCATAGACACACACACACACACACACACACACACACACACACACACACTCCTTATTGGTTCTATTCCTCAACCCTGACTAATTCAGTGGGCTAGACACAGGTCAACCCAAAGAGGAGGTTTAAACCTAAAATCTGTAAACACCGCCTATTCTGGTGCTCTGCAGAGGGCTGGAATTGAAGGAGAGCCGGGGGAGACCAAACACTATCGGATCCCATCATTAGTAGCAGAGCGTGTGACAGCCACAACAGCAGAGCATCCCTGCAGCAAGAAACATTGACATAAATCTTCTGGCCATAGCACTGATGGCAGTAAGACAGCACTGATAGTAATAAAGAGGGACTTTATCTCATGGAAGCTTCACAGGATTCCAGTTACAGTCAATCATGTGAACATGGATGAAATTCATTCACAATGAGAATAATTACTAATGTAACTTGAGTTGGATTATCTGGAAAGAACTCAGTTCATCGGGGCTGCTGTTTCTGAAGACAGTAAAACACAGACGTGCCCATGTGCCTTTCAAGTATATGTTCCTGTACTGGGTGTAGCTTGTTGGGAAAACAGGATTTTGGTGAAAAGTGTCCATGTGTGGTATGCGTTATGGGGGGCAGGAGAGTTCCAGGAGAGAGATACAGCAGTGTTAAACAAGTTTCACTTTCTAGACCTTAAGTCATTATTAAAGGAGCTTGGCCACTCCTTTAAGGAGAAGTTAGCTGAAGAAGGGGCCAGTATTTAATGTAACCCAACATGGAACACGCTTGAACTCTTCAAAGGGAAAAATTGTGTAGACTCAGGTACAAAAGAGTTTTGATGTTGAAACAGGAAACGGTATGATTATGTAAAAAGACCTTGGTAGGAAATTCAGTGTAAGGGGAAGAGCATGAGAGTTAGATTATGATTAGACCTTGCTCAATTTCAAATTCTCTCAATTAATAATTGTGTGCCCTGAGACAAATTAACATTTGTGACACTCATTCCCTTCATTGTAGATAATGAATGGAGATAATAATACCTAATTCATTGGGTGATTGTGACAACTAAATGACATCATTCCAATTAAAAGCTTACTGCAGTGTTTGGCACATAATAAGAATGCAATATATGGTAGGTGTCATTTTGTACTTCATCTGATATTTGTCTCTTTGACCTCAACTTTAGCTTATTTTTATGATTGTCTATAATGCATTTTAACTCCAGAGAAGAGACCAAGAAAATTGCTCCATTCTTTGTAAAAAGATGTAAACCTGGGATAAAACCTGGATATTCTATGCAGTACTCACTTTCAAACAATGTAGAAACAACCCAGTGGGTACATGCTACGAGCATTCTTCATAGATCAAGGACTTCTTCCTGACAGAGCAGAAAGACTCTGATAGGATTTCTGCATTGGTACCCTAGACTCTTCAAGACTTAGGTAGCTTAACCACATGCTTTTTCTCCTAGAAGTCAAGCATAATGACCATCAAGAACATCTTTTTGTCCGTGCAGTGTTGTGTCAAGAGCCATAAAATCGCTCTTATTAATTGAATTCTTATTATTTACTCAAAATTTTGTACATATCATTATCATCTTAAATTCAAATAACTCAATGGGATAAGTACAATTTTTAATTCCCCTTTTTCCAGTGAGTACAAAGGCACAGATAAATAAGTTTCCCAGTACAGGTAGTAAATGGTAGAACTAGAATTTTTTAACCTGTTAGTTGGGATTTAAAGCTTGAGCTATAACCCCTGACTATCTTAACTGCGTTATCCTTCTAGTCATTAGAGTGGCTTCAAACGTGGGGGAAATATCTGTGCTACATGGGGGATCGGCACAAATAAGTTGACTGAAAATAATTTGTCTGGTTATACTGTATTGTTATGATACTAAAGAGAGGACGACCAGAGAACTAAGTATAGTCAACTGGATGGCTTGTTTATAACTCAGGAATAAGTACAATAAAGAAAATGGGAATGTTTTCATTAGAGTTTGTAAAATATTATGCACTTGAAATATTCTACAAAAGAACAAATACTAACTTAAAATCATGTGAAATTGACAGAGTCTAGGTTCCAGAAAAAGGATTTGGATGGTATGGAGTCAGACTCCTCCAATATAAGTTTCATTATTTTAATGTTAGTAATTTCATTTTCCATACCCTTTAGTCCCTATTCTTTTTTTAGTTAAATAATGTTTCTTTCTGAAATTTTGAAGTCATTGTAGATACTAATAGGATATGAGGACAGGACTTTGTTCCACATTGGGTGAGAATCACTCACACCTTTCTTTAAGCCAAAATATCCTTCTCTAATTCTGCTTCCTGTTTCTACTTTCAGGAGTCCAACTTATTCCCTCAGCTTGCAATTCTTTCACCTAGAGAGTTGTTCTAGATTCTTCCACTTGAACTTAAATGATAATTGATTGAAAAAAATAGTTAAGAAAGGAACAGCCAACACACAAGAGCATTATATTTCTTTAAATAATTAATAACTCATTGTTTCTGGTTATATCAGATCTATGACCTCGATGAGGTATAAAATACATCATAGGCATAGGTACAAACATCCAAAGCTGAACTTTAAAAAAATACACAAAACTTTTTGTAGGTGCATAGTAGCAAGTTACTTGCCTAATTTTTTGTATAGTTTTTTCCAGCTTTACGGAAACAAATTCACTAATGGAATTCAAAGAAAGTTGTTCCTTGGGGCCCAAAGACAAAACCGATATAGTTACATCAAGACACAAGAACAAAGAAATCTCAAGGATAAATGTCTGAAAATGGTTAAGTCAATTTTTATTCTTCCCTTACTCGATATGGTATTGTTTCAAGTACAGGGTCAATGTCTCTGCAGGAATTCGGTAACTACTGATTGACAAAGATAATGAGAAAAGATGACTGAAAATCAAAGAGAAGGCTAAGAATAGCACCTCCCTTAGAAGTGCACTGCCTTGTCACTATGACTTCGTGGGCAGTTTCATGCTCCTTACTTAAATTGCCTGTGCAAAGTAAAATACCTGGAATAAAAGCCCTCTTCCGCTATAAGCTATGTAAAATTTACAGTAGGGTTATTACCTGTTGTTCTTCTCTCCCCCTTGTCATGAGCTACCCTCACTTTGGTGCTCCATATGTAAGGCAATGGATCTAATAATGCGTGTTGAGATTCTCCCTCTAGACCTCATATTTTATTAAATTAAAGTGCAGAAGAGAGTGAAATAAATAAATTCTAAATTTTAGCTCTCTTGATATTCACAAATGCTACGATGTTTTTATTTAACAATCAAATTTACCGTAAACAAAGTAAAACGTCCAATGCCACTGAAAGAAATACATCTTTCTGAGAAAACAGAAACAGGTGTCAGTGTAGTTCTTTCATTTTTCGTCTCTATTTGTGCAGCAGGTTGCTTAAAGGGGTCCTGCTCCCAGTTTCCCTTCCCCGCAAGACTGTAGCTGATGGTAGCCGGTCCCCAGGAGTCTGGTTTAATTTCCTGTCGTGAATGATTTCAGATCAAAGCATTGATCTTGAGAAGGTCCTGGAGAGGCTGCTAATCTAAGGCCAGTGCTCTGGTGCCCTGAGGCTGCAAACGAAATGCTAGGCAATCAAAAAGCAATATTCTACAGTCAGCCACTGAGCGTTCTTCAGAGGACAAATATCAGCCCAAGCAGTATTTTGCTCTGAAAATGTCTAATCAGAATTAAGTCTTCCTTACCAGACAGTTGAGTGAAATGCTAATGGCCTATGTATTTGTGGCAAAGACTAGTTGACCATTTTTCCATGTTTTCTTCTTAGGCTGCTTCATTTCTATCACAGTTATATTTTCATAGAATCCTAAGCATATCTAAGTGTGTAAGAGATCTTTAGTGAGTCTCTCTCACATGCAATTGAGCAAATACACCTGCTGAGGTTAAGCAATTTATTCAAGTTCATACAGCTCATTACCAGCAGAGTCAGGGCTAGAACTCAAGCCTTGTCACTCTCATTCCACTGACCCATTCACTGTGCCTCAAAGTATCCCTCATGAGAAGTTTATTAAAAGTATTTAAATGTAGTAAGCACAATAGTTTTTAGTGATCCCTGTATGTACATTAAAGACCACACATAATACATATGTAAATCTTTATTAAGTCATAAACATGGCCTATTTTAAGTTAATATGCCAAGTATAATAAACTTTTATCTGTGGACAGAATTTTAAGAAACTTTTAATAAACATTGGAATATTGTTTATCTAAATACTTAGTTTGTTGAATGGTAACTAAGACCATAGATTCCTTGTGTTAGAGATTCAATAGGTACTTTTCCATTGGCAATGAGTAGCCATCTTCCCTAATATCTAAATAATTGAATTATGTTCATAACCATTTTTGAAACAACGAGTCAGCATAAAGCACTGGATGCCAAAAATCATTACTAAAAAAAAATTCTAGAAGCCACAGCTTCTAGAAGCAGGAAAAGCACTAAGTAAGTGTGGGTGCTTTACCTAGAATCTAAACTAAGATCATCTTATCTTTCATTAATTGCTCAGCTGAAAACTACAGCTGTCATTCCGTCAGGGGTGATTGTCTTGGTTCTGTCATCCCTTCTCATAACCCTTATTTCCCTCTGACCCTCAACGATGCCCTTTCTTAAGACGGTAGCAGCCATGGCAGAACCCGGCTTCTGAATGACTGCTGAGAAACCTAAGAGGAGCCACCAGCTGCCAACCAGCATGCCGTGTACCCAGCTCTGGAGACACCACTGCCCACACCTCCTCTGCTTGTGATATGCCCAGAGCTTGCCCCACAATCATCCTCTGCCTTTTTCTTCCTACGTCTTTAGTTCCTTCCACCCAATAATCTGCACTCAAAACTTCGGGCTACATGGACAGCAAAGGCTGCCCAGGATACACAGGTCTCATGACTGGCTCTTGTGTCTGTTTCATGGTGAGGCTTTTGTGGCTGCTGACCCCTAGTGGAATGCCTTTTCTTAGTAACAAATGAGCTACATATTCAAAAGCTTTTGCCCCTGCCTTCCATATCTTATACCCTGAGGCATTTCGAATAATCCCTCATAGTAACCAATTTCTAAATAAAGTATTCACACATTTCTACTTACTCTAGTGGAAGGGGATGAGTAGCTTCATGGAAGATCATGTTATATGGGTGGATGGCTTTAAAGAAAAATCTAGTAGGCCCATTTATTGCTATGCCTGTCAGTGTTAAGACTGTTTATGAATTAAACCATCGTTCATATTTGTTTCTTTTCTTTGTCAGCTTTTTCTTTTAATGCCTTGTAAGCTTTTAAGATGTGTTTTCAATACATCGTTGCTTTCTTTATCTTCTAATAGCTTCAATTAATCTCTACTACTTACTGCTGCGTACATTACCACCAATATTTAAGTATTATTATGATTATTGTGTTTCTACTAAAATTTATGTGTCTTATTAAATCATTTTCAAAGCAATAGAGTTGGTGGTGATGACACCGCAGTGCCACAATTTCAACTAGAAAACAGAAATCTGTGACAGGAGCATTGAGAACTGTGACAAGTCAGATATTTTACTCAATTTGTATGCTAACAAGTTAACTTATCATAGTTTCACGAATGCTGGCAGAAGACATGAGAAGCCTAGGTCAGAGACAAAGACCTTTATTATTCATGGCAATAGCAGAAGCCAGTGTTAGCATTTGCACCAGTTCCCTGAGCTCCAGTTCCCCCGGGGCCAGGTGACAGCTGCGTAAAGTGCTAACGTGTAAGTTGCTTTACAGTAGAGGAACTCTGAGCTGAAGACAGCTGGTTCTTAGATATGATAGTAGACAGTAAGCATGCCTGGCATTTGCCCTCGAAATGCTATATCTATTTTCCAAGGCTGTTTACTATACAAACACGCTTAAAACAAGAATTCAGAACAAAAGGAACCAGTAAGTCAGCTCTCAAGACACGCAGAAATGCAAGAGACTCATGGGGATTTTTTCCTCCCCAAAACCACCCAATCCTTGTCTTTATAGTGCAGTTTCTGGGGAAATTTCCTATGAGTACGACATTCTGCTGACCACTCTGATTAGTCTGACCTACAGAGATTGCAACCACATCTATTCAATACGTCTCATACAGCATTCAGGTAAGGACATTAGTAACAGGACCCTAAGCAGCATTCAGGTGGAGGCATCCCCTGCCACCAGGGCTCCAATCAGCGAAATCATCAATCACAGTGACTTGTAGCTCACAGAGGCCATGAAGGTACTAGCACTTCTGCACATACAGCTCTTGACAATCAGGAGAATCCCCTTTGGAATTTATGGAATAAGGAACTATAGGCATATAACATGTACAACGATAAAGTACAGTCGGCCCTCCACATCTGTGCTTTCAGCATCTGCGAATTCAACCAACCACAGATTGAAAACATTTTTCATTTTTTCCATATTCAGGGAAAAATGTGAATAGCTGCATATGTATTGAACATGTACAGACTTTTTTCCTCCCATTATTCACTAAATATGTAGTATAACAGCTATTTACGTAGCATTCACCTTGTGTTAGGCATTATAAGTAATCCAGAGATGACTTAAAGTATATGGGAGGATGTACATAGGCTATATGCAAATACTACACCTTTTTGGTTTTTTTTGAGACAGAGCCTCACTATGTTGCCTGGGCTAGAGTGCCGTGACAACAGCCTAGCTCACAGTAACCTCAAATTCCTGGGCTCAAGCAATCCTATTGCCTCAGTCTCCCGAGTAGCTGGGACTCCCATGCTCCACCACACCCAACTAATTTTTTTCTCTATATATTTTTAGTTGTCCAGCTAATTTCTTTCTATTTTTTTTTTTCCCAGTAGAGACAGGAGTCTCGCTTTTGCTAAGGCTGGTCTTGAACTCCAGAGCTCAAACGATCTGCCCGCCTCGGCCTCCCAGAGTGCTAGGATTACAGGTATGAGACACCGTGCCCAGCCTACTACACGATTTTATACAAGGGACTTGAACATCCATGGATTTGGCATCAGTGGGGATCCTTGAACCACTGCCCCAGGGATACTGAGGGACGACTGTACATTAAATTGGTTCAAAGGCCCTCACCCACAAGGTCATATTATCTTCCCTCCCCCACTGTGATCTCTTAGCTGAATCCAAGCGTTCCCCTTTCCCCTCCAGAGCCTGGGTAGAATGGTAACTTGGGCAACTGCATCCAAAAAAGCTATAAAAATTTGAGTCCCTCTTTTCCCCAAAGTTTTCCAACATATCTGAATGAGTGCATACAACCTCAGCCTCCCTTGCAGAAACTTGGATGTTGGTCCTACCCTGAATCATCTTTTTCCTCAAAGTGACTGATGTCAGGGTAGAGAGGCAGGAAGGGATCAGCGGATGTGGGGAGAGAGAAAGAGAGGAGGGTGCCACCAGGAGGCCAAAGGTGTCTTTACTTTCAGTTCGGGGCAGCAAGACATCTGCTTGGAGCTTAACAAAACAAAATTCTAATTTTTCAGTTGACCCAAACTCCTATGTTAAGCAGCAGCATCATCATTATTGGCACCGTTTATTTAAGCCTTGAAACTACTTGGACTTAACAGTCACAGCCGTGTTGTTTTCTTCTTGTGGCTACAAAGTTTGTGCCTTTTGGCTATGTGAGACTTGAGACACATTTTTTAATGTGGAGCATCTACTGCTCCATTATGAAGATAACATCTCATTTTTAGTCACCCGGTTCCAAATAAGTGCTAGAAAAGTTTTCCAGTGTGGTGACGCTGACTGTGAGAACTTATCTAGAAGTCTTAGAATCAGTTTCTCATTCTCATTCTACAAATGGTTCATCTTCTTTGGCATCGTACACCCAATCCAAGGCACTCACTGCCTCATCTGTGGTGTCCCACAGGAGTTTGGCTATCTCAGGCTGATTTCCCTATGAGAACTGAAGCTCCCTTAGAGCAGCCAGAATCCACTGTAAAAACTGACTTTTTATTATCATCTCTAAATGTATCTAAAGTTGTCAGGCTAAGGAGGGGCTGAGCCCAGAGATGGGCCAACTGTTTCCATTCTTCCTTCATAGGAAAGAGCACCCGCTTCCTTCTCCCCCAGGAGAACCAGCCAAACTTCTAACAATTTAACTAGTTCTGTTCATGGCAATAGTGGATTTTCCCCCATTTGAAGCTCAGTGTAGGTGCACATTTCTATAACTTCTGTGTGAAAAATGATGGAACCTCTGCCCACCTAGATGATTTTTTGTGTTAATTATAACATTGTGCAAAACTTGAGGTCAACTGCCAGATTAGAGTTCCTCCACTCAAATCAAGGCACTGTTGATTCAACTTTGAACCCATTTGAAATCAGCTTTCAATCACTTCCACAATTTCACTTTATCAACAGAAAATAAGGCAGAGGATTATGTATCACCCCATTAAACATAACATTTGGTTATCATTTTCACTAGTGATTTCAATAAATTTCCCTCAAATTCCATTAATTGGTCTGTGAGGTTCTCTTATTGCTTCTTCCAAAAAAGCCGTATCTCTGTCAGCCTTCTATTTTTGTCACCCAGAGGAAAGATGAGAAGGTTTGTGAGTGTGTGTGGAAAGGGAGCAGATGGACACATAATTGATCCAGAGTGGTCACAGCAGAGTACAGCATTCTTGTGACTACTTAGGACACCCAACCCGTTCTCTCTCCCTCTATTTTTTTTTTTTTGGCTGAAAATTCATTAAATTTCTCATAGAAGAAAACCAGCTACTTATTTCTGGTTTGAATATTAAGCCTGGTAACATTTTATTTATTTTTCTAATGTATTGATTTCCAAGCGAATACATCAAAAGAAAACCAGCACTAGACAAGCAGGGTGGTTGACCAATGCTCTGTAATACCCATGGCCTCTCTAGTTTGAGCCTTTGTTTTTCATTTCTTCGATTTTATGCATGACAGTTAAATAAAGCCTGAACTCAGTTCATTCATGCCCAACTTAACGTTAAAATGGCAGATATTGGATGATTATTATGAAATTTACTACTTTATTTTTGATAAAATTAGTTCCTCAATAGTCTAAGTGATGCTTCCTATCACATTCAAGGTCTCCACTGATTTAGGATTTTATTTTTTAGGTTGAAGGGTCATTTGCAACATAATCCAATCCATAGGCAGAATTTTCAGACAGGAAAATATCCTCCATTGTTTTCAAAATGGCCCTGCATTCCTCTGGAGAAGGACTCTCAGTGAGATAAAGTAGTCAAGAGTTGAACAGATCTCCTTTTCCTACTTCTAACATGAAAAAAAATGCAACTGCTATTTATAATAACCAACTTCCAGGTTTTCAGAGAATTCCATCACAAATTAATTTCCTTGAATTTAAAATAAGACCATATCTAGAGGTATTAATCAAGAAAGGAAGTTTTTTAAAGAAGTTTTTAGACATAAGAAAACTTGCAAAAAAAAAAAAAAGTCCCCTCAATGCAGAAAAAACTATTTTATCAGAACGTGGGAATTGCTTGTGATAGAAATCAGGATAAAGACTTGAATCACCTATGTCAGTCTCTGAAGTGAAGAAGAGTGATTCTCTATCTTTTAAAAAGTGTTATAAAGTAATGCTTCTGTGTAAACAAATGTTTTAGCCAATTCAGAGTTTTCATTTGTCCTGAGTGCTATTTTATCTGGCAGGATAAAAGTTTGTTAGGACCAAACACACAGAGATCACCTACTGATTTTAGTGGGACTATTGAGTTGTCAACAAGTCATAGTATTGCTATTTTGATCTCATGTTCTATTAAAAAAAAAAACTAGAAAACTTCTATACTTTAAAATGATATTTCATGTTATAAAGTCTCTCCTCAAAGTGCCTGTGTGTCTAGAGAGTCTGGAGTGTAAAGAGTCCAGAAGAGGTGCTTTAATGTGCAGGGAAATAACTAAGTCAAGCATCCTCTGTGACCTGCAAAGTGAACTGCCTTCTTTCCCTGGCTGTGAAATGTGCTAAGCGGGAAAATCCAAGACGTTGGTGACAAGCAATATAATAGGCCTATGCCTCACTCTTTTAAGGTTTATAGTAAATCTTTGCTTTGACTCTAAAAAGGTCTCATTGTCCCAAAGACAATGATAAGTTTTAATGAATAGAACTAAGGGTCAAAAGAGCTGAAGATATACATCTACATCTAAATGAATAGATTAAAGACAAACAGAAAATATTACCAAAATTAAGACAAACTTTGAAAATTTCTAATTAATTTTCCTCAGTAGCCATTTTCCATCATATACTTTGATCTACATGCAAGTCTTCATTCTGCTGTGAAGAATACTTGAGATAAAGAGAAAAAAAAATGCGTGAACTTAACAGAGGAAAACAATGACCAAGGCCTTTTTTATTTATCATCTGATAAATATTTATGAAAATAGTTAGCATGTTGGGCATTATTAGTAATACAAACACAAATCAGTCTATGTCTTCAATACAATTATTACTCAGAAGCAAAAATAAGATGCAAATTGAATATAAGACATGAAATAATCAATATACTAGGAGACATGTAAAGTAGAAAAGAGTTCAAAAGGAAGATATATTACTTCTGGTTAGGCAGAAATGATGGCTTTCTTGTAGTGATTATGTTTTACCTGAGCTGTAAGAATAAGTAGAATATAGATATGCATAGACAAGGTGGAAGAATATTCAAAACAACAAAGAGGAAACCAGAAATGTATGTCATACATTTATTGAGAATGGCAAATGGGGTCATCTGGAGTTCTGTATACACAAGATCTGAAGGAATTATGTTTGGAAATGTATGTTGGAATCATATTGTAAATAGCCTTGAATAATAAAGTGCTTTGGTTTTATTCTGTGGGTAATAGAGAAGTATTCAAGATGTAACCAAGGGGGAGATATTACCTGAACTATATTTTATTATTAATCTCACCTCAGGGAATATGATATAGACAGGGGTATTCAGGAGAATAGTTACATAACAGTTTAAGCCTCTGTGACAAAGACAATATGGTGCCTTAAGTAGAAATAAAGCTCATGGGAGAAGGAATCAACTTTGGAGAAAGCATTATGTGTGTATAAATGTTTCACTTGAAATGTAAGTTGTTCCCAGTGGAAGAGTCTAGCAGACAATTACAAATGAAGGAAAAGAGATCAGGATCAAGCCTGTGACTCCGAATCTAGAAGAATTCATGTAGAATTATTAATCGAACGCTTTAGACAAATCCAATGTAGATTGATAAGATTGAAGAAGAGAAGGATTAAGAAATATCTATATTTGGAGGAATAGGATGAGAAAAGAGACAAAACAGGTATGACAAAAAAAGGGGTATTAATTGCGATGTAAATATTATAGAATCATGAGATTAGAGCACTACTGAAATTGAAGTAGGACAGGGTTCATAATAGAAAGTATGGAAAGCAGTATCAAATGTGCCATGGAGTTAGGATTGAGGGCAAAAATTTACATTGCATGCAGAGAAACCATCATTGATCATCTTAAAAATAACAGATTAAAATATTGGTGAAGATAGATGCTATGTTTTTAGAAATGAATAAAAAAGGAGAATACCTTTAAGATAGTAGATTAGGTAAAAATGTCTGAGAGAAAACATCCAAAATATAATCCCTAAAGTAAACATTGATAAAGTGTACTTCATCAAAATTAAAAATACTGCTTCTCAAAACTCACTCTTGTATGTATAAAAAGACACAGATGCAGCCTGGTAGAAGATATTTAAAATCATATCTAATAAAGGAGTTATATTTAAAATATTTAAAGAACTCTCCATGCTCAACAATAAGAAAGCAAACAACAAAATAAAAACATAGACAAAACCTTGAATAGATCCTTTCCTAAAAAAGATATCAAGAAAACAAAAATAAATAAATGGGACTTAATTAAACTAAAAAGTTTCTGCACAGCAAAAGAAATAGTAAACAGAGAAAACAGACAACTTACAGAATGGGAGAAAATATTTGCAAATTATGCATTTGACAAAGAAGTAATATTCAGAATCAACAAGGAACTCGAACAAACAGCAACAACAAAAAACAAATAACCCCATTAAAGAGTGTACAAAAGACATGAACAGATATTTCTCAAAGAAGATATACAAATTGCCAACGAATATATGAAAAAATGTTGACCATCACTAATCATCAGTGAAATGTAAATTAAAACCTCAGTGAGATACCATATTACTTCTGTCAGAATGTCCGTTATTAAAAAGTCAAAAAACAATATATCTCAGCAAAGTGAAAAGGAAACACTTATACAATGTTGGTGGGAATGTAAATTAGTACAACTTCTATGGAAAACAGTATGGAGATTCCTCAAAGAACTAAAAATAGACACACCATTCAATTCAGCAATCCCACTACTGGGCATCTACCCAAAGAAAAAGAAGTCATTGTATCAGAAAGACACTTGTACATATATGTTTATTGCTGCACAATTCACATTTGTAAAGAAATGGAATCAATCTAAGCATCCATAAATTGATGAGTGGATAAAGAAAATGTGTTTATATATATATATATATATATATATATATACACACACACACACACACACACACCATAGAATACTACTCAGCCATAAAAAAGAATGAAATAATGTCTTTTGTAGCACCTTGGATGAAACTGGAGGCCATTAGCCTAAGTGAAGTATCTCAGGAATGGAAAAACAAATGCTGCATGTACTCACTTATAAATGGGAACTAAATGATGGGTATATGTAATCATATGTAATGGTATAATGGACTTTGGAGACTCAGAAGTGGAGAGATGGGAGTGGGTTGAGGGATTAAATATTACCTATAATGTACAATGTTCACTATTTGGGTGATGGGTACTCTAAAAGCCCTGATTTTCCCACTATACAATTAATCCATTTAATAAAAAGACAAAGATAAAGTGTTGGCAAGGATGTGGTGAAAAGGGAACCACTGTACAGTGTTAGTGGAGATGTAAGTTTGTATACCCATTATGGAAAACAATGTGAAGTTTCTTTAAAAATTAAAAATAGAAGCCAGTCTTGGTGGCTCACACTTGTAATCCTAGCACTCTGGAAGGCCAAGGCAGGAGGATTGTTTGAGGCCAGGAGTTCGAGACCAGCCTGAACAAGAGTGAGACCTCATCTCTACAAAAAATAGAAAAAATTGGTCAGACATGGTGGTGCATGCCTGTAGTCCCAGCTCCTTAGGAGGCCTGAGGCAGAAGAATCGCTTGGGCCTAGAAGTTTGAGGTTGCAGTGAGCTATTATGACATCATTGTACTTTAGCCCAGGTGACAGAGCAAGACTCTGTCTCAAAAAAAAAAAAAAATTAAAAATAGGACTACCATATGACCCACCTATCCCACTTTTGGATATATATATACAAAGGAAATGAAATCAAAAACTCAAAAAAATATCTTCACTCTCATTTACTTTACAGCATTATTCACAATAATGAAGATGTAGAAACAAGGTACATGCCCATCAGTGAATGAACAGATAAAGAAATTGTGGGTATTCAATGGTTGACAAAGACCTGGAACTCTAATACACTGCTGGTGTCAAAATTTAGCAGTTTCATATAAAGTTAAACATACACCTGCCATATGATCCAGCCATTCTACTTCTAGGTATTTGCCCAAGAGAAACAAAACATATGTCCATATATCCATACAAAGATTTGTTCATGAATGTTCATATCAGCTTTTTTGGTAATAACCAAAAACTGGAAACATCTCAAATGTTCACCAACAGATGAGTACATAAACAAATTTTGGTCGACAATACAATGGAATGCCACTTGGCAATAATAGGAATGAATTACTGA
This sequence comes from Avahi laniger, assembly GCA_963575035.1. Taxonomy (NCBI): domain Eukaryota; kingdom Metazoa; phylum Chordata; class Mammalia; order Primates; family Indriidae; genus Avahi; species Avahi laniger. The sequence continues at coordinate 11,386 of CAUYSK010005791.1, read as the reverse complement.
TGCACACAACTACAAGATTGAATCTCAAGATAATTATGTTGAGGAAAAGAAGCCTGGCCAAAATATATATATATACATATATATATATATATTACACATGCTGTATAATTCCATTTACATAAAATCCTAGAAAAGGAAAATGAACATATAGTGACAGACAGCAGGTCCATGGTTGCATGGAGGCAGGAGGGAAGTATTACAGAGGGGTAAGAGGAAACCGTTGCAAGTAATAGGTTTGTTATCTCAATTGCCATGATGGTTTCATGATTATGTACCTATGGCAAAACTTATCACATGGCACATTTTAAATATATGCAGTTTATTGTGTGTTGATTATACCTCAATAAAGCTGTTAAATGAAAAAACAGAAAAGAAATTGTGGGTATTATTCAGCCTTACGAAGGAAGGAAATCCCGCCATTTGTGACAACAGGGATGAACCTGGAGAACACGGGGATGAGTGAAATAAGCTGGACACAGAAAGACAAATAATATATGAAATCGCCCATATGTGGAATCTAAAACAGTCAACCTCACAGAAGCAGAGACTAGAAGCAAGGCTGACAGGGGCTGGAAGTTGGGGAAAATAGGGAGATACCGGTGAAAGGGTATGAAGTTTTGGTTATGCAGAGTGGGCAAGTGTTGGAGATCTAATGCGGAGCACCGTAACTACGGTTAATAGTACTGTGCTGTGTATTTGAAATTTGCTAAGACAATAAATCTTAAGTGTTTTCACAAACAAACAAACAAATGGTAACTGTGTGAGGTGATGGAAATGTTAATTAGCTTGATAGTGGTAATGATTTCACAATGTATATGTATATCAAAATATCACATCATATGCTTCAAATATATGTAATTTTTATTTGTCAATTTTATCTCAAAAATCTGGGGGAAATTAAAAATAAAAGTCTTTCACGTTAAAAAAATAAGTATATAGGCAAAGGAAGGAAATTTAAAAAGATCTCATAAAGACCAAAGGGCTTAACTATAAATAGTGGAAGGAATGCCTCCAACTTCAGTGTCTTTCACATGGGTATGAAAGGATGTAATCCTTCCTTAACACAAAACAGTTTTCTAACATCATCTCGGTAAGGTTTTGCATATGAATGAAGAGAAAAAGAGGGAGCAAATATTGTTCAAATCGTATATAAATTATAATTTTCACACTAAAGGATGCTATAATATCGTGAAAATTCAGTTGAAAGCAGACAGCCTGTATTTACCCAGAACTCTACATTGTTGATCAAAGAATTACTTAATTCTTTCAATTAATTATAATTCAATTATTTTACACATGGCATCCAATAGGGGGTGCTATACTTTTATCACTTTATTACATTATAGTAGGCTATAATAAACTAACTCCAGATAATTGATTATCTTCTTTAAGCCAAGCTAAAATGAATATTAGTCCAAAATATTAGAAAGGACAAGATTAAAAACTTGACAAAGGATTTGAAGTCCCCCTGAACTTCCTTCTGTCCTCATGTTCTTTTATATTCTTTGGAAGTTGACTTTCCCAGATGAAAATAAATAGATAGTGAAAAAACTGTATAAAAGAGATTATTGACTTAACTAAGTAAAGGTAAATTTTTATCTGATAAAGAAAAACAAAGTTATATTTTGTGGTTGCTGTGATATTGTTCAGCACATTGTTTATTAAGAATACAGTAAGTTTCCTCACCGGTCTTGAGAATAATGATCATACCTACTCAAACAGATATGTTGTGAGGATTAAGGAATCTAAATCATGTAAGACATGTACAACAGTATCTGGTATATAATAAGGGCTCAGTAAATAGTAGCTAATAAGTGTTCTATAATAGTTGGGAAGTAAGACACATAAAGAATATTTTGCTTGCAAAGAAAACGTGTGTGTCTGTGTGTGTGTGTGTGTGTGTGTGTGTGTGTGTGTATGTGTGTGCCTGAGAGAGACCGAGAGTGCGAGAGAGAGAGCCCTGAAGTCCATGAGAAAGAATTAGGTGGTGATAATTATACAAATCTAAAAGCTGGATGCATTTAGGTTGGCAGACATGGTCTAGAAAGTATTTACAAAGAAGGAACTAATATACCTGAGGTCTGAATGATAGATAAAATTTAGAAATTATTCCAAATGACAGAAAGGGTGGGTAAGTGAGAAGATGATGTGAAAAAAGAATGGGCAAGGTGTAACTGGAAACACGAACAGGCAACCCAAAAAGGTGGAAGAGAATCTTTATCGACAAGCACAGGAGGCCCAGCCAAGTGTTTGAACAATTGTCTGTGGACAAAATTTCAGTTTTTTAGTAAAAGAGTCATGATGAAATTAATTTCAGGAGTATTAATCTAGATACAGTGTTGAGACAGAAGACAATAGAGATGGACAAAGATCTCCATGTATACACAGAACATATATAGTGCATATCCATCCATCCGTCTACACAAGTTATTGATGTACTAATGATACAGGTATTGGACTCCTGCTTATTTCAGAGGCGAGCAGACACAAAGAGCATCAACACATAATTTGATAGGCGTTCAGCTAAACATGGCTGTACCTATTACTAACACCATTCAGCTGATGCAGCCAGGATTGCACAAGAAGACTCTAGCCACTGTGTACAAAGAGCACCAGGTGATGAGGGCTTGGGGTTGAGAGTTGGGGTGAGTGCTGGAGGAGGGAGTCCTCAAACACATCAGGTACAAATCATCAAAGAGTCATAGCCTCTGGCCTAAAACACTGAGATAAATTCAACATGTTAGTACAGAACCTCAGAGACTATATCATTCTATTTTTACATTTCTATCCCTGGTAGTAAAATAGTCCCGAATTGCCTCGTAGAGAAATCAAACTTCTATTGCAGAGATTCTATTCCTCCTGGACAGAGGGAGACTTGATAAGTGTGGGCATGTCCATCCAACATTAAAATAGAAGTGTTGTGATTTAAATTGACATTTTGTCCAAAAGGAATTGGAGCTTAGAGCCAGCAGATAATTTAAATTCCAGTGAATATGTCAATATGTCAAATTCCCTGAATATGTCAATATGCAAAAAAAAATACAGTGGGACATTTAGAACTAACCACAATCATACATTTTTAAACAATTTTTATTCAGAAATATATATCCACAAATGGCCTTTAAGGTACGCAAATGTAGGAAAACTATACATTTATCCCGGTACTATGGTCTATGTGAAGTAGTTTAGAAGCTCTTTTTTGGAAATTGACTTCAGAGTGAATGCAGAAAGCAAAATGAATTCATGTCTTAATCACTGTATCTTATTTTTTTGTAACCAAGAACTATATTTCTCAGTTAGAATATGAGTAACCATGCAATGCACATGCTTGCAATACTCATGAAAAATGTCATGCTGTCTGACTTTCTTTAAAGGATCTGTTTATTTGTTTTTGTTCATGATAGGATGCACAATTTTAACTGAGTCTAACTTCATTATCTATATTTAAGGATACCTTAAATAGAAACCAAGTTTTCAGCTTGACTCAGCTTATTTATTTATTTAAATGAATAAAGTAAACACATTTTTGAATAAAAATATTTTGATAGGAAGTCCATTTCCACTAGGATTCTGAAATACAGCAAAGCTAAAATTTGGGAAATAAATTCTGAAACAAAGCAAAACATACTGAAAATTTCCATTTGACAGTAGCTTAAATTCTTTCCCTTTCTTTTGCAACACACTTGTTTCCAAGTTGCTTATTTTGAGCAGTTTCCAAAAATAATAGAATTTCCCTTCAAAGAGACATGATTTGCCATTGTTACGAAGAAGTCTGCTACAACTTTCAAAGACAGTTCCAAGAAAGAAATTTTAAGAATGTATGGACAATGGTGGTTATAATTGGAATAAGTACAGAGTCTTCAAAAGTGTCCGTTTTGGTTGGATAATTTAAGAAGGGGAGCTCCTATTAAAATTCAGTCACACTGGTTTATAGATATACTTAATCAATGGAGAGCATTGCAATGAAAATCCAGTTTTATGGGAGGTGGGAACATCACTTCCTGGGCTATAATAAAGTTCTGATGCAGCTTCATACAATAAGGAGGAAGAGTCTGTGCACACAACCACCACCCTGTAGGGATATATAAAGGGAGCAGCCCGATGAGGGGCAGAGTGAAACTCGAGGCACTCGCTTCTTCCCCTCAACCACAGCCTGCTCTCAAAACCTCACTATGTCTTGCCCCAACTACTGCTCAGGAAACTGCAGCTCAGGAGCCCTCAGAAACTCCTGCCACATTCCTCCCACCTCCTCCATTGCCATCTACTCTACCAATGTGAGCTGTGGAGATGCCCTCTGCTTACCGGGTAGCTGTCAAGACAGTACCTGGCTCACAGACAACTGTCAAGAGACCTGCGGTGAACCAACCAGCTGCCAGCCGGCCAACCTTGAAACCTCTTGCTGCTCTTCCTCTGCTTACTACATGCCCAGACCCTGCCAAGGAACCAGTTTTCTTCCTGCTTCTTCCTTCATCTCCAGTTCCTACCTCCCAGGATCCTGTAGACCTCTGAGCTTTGCATCCAGTAGCTGCCGTCCACTGATTCCCCTGCTCAATTGTGGCCAACTCATAGGAGGCTACGTGTCCAGTGGCTATAACCCTCTAACCTGCTTGTCCAACAGCTGGAGACCCCTGAGCCTTGCCACGTATGGATATCCACCCTTGGGTTGCGTGGCCTACAGACCTCAAACACTTCAGGTTGTGTCCAGCAGCCTCAGACCCCTGGGGCCTCTGTCCAGTGGTTGCCAGCCTCTGACCCCTGTGTTCAGCACTTGTCGTCCATCTTGCTTTGCACAGGGATGCTAGTAGCTTCCTGGTTCCAGTGAAGAATCACACTGAGGATCCAGGACAAAAATTCAAATTCCATGGACTTTGCTGCTTTCCTAGTAGCTTTTCTTTTGCTTTTTCTTGTTTTTGTTGTCTCTGATCTAATGAAAACTCCTTCTTTCACATTTTGTGACTCATTTTCATCTTTCCTGGACATAAAAAAACAGTTTATGATGCTATTCAATATTGTTCTGGTGTGGGAAGAATGTATTTGGTTCAGAAAATAATAAATGAGATTAAGTGAGAATTAAGAATCTGGTTCATTATGGTTTTTATTTCATTACTCCATTTTAACACAGAAATGGCCAACCTCAACTGCTTGAAAAATAAGTGAATAGGACAGGTGACAACTCAACTGTATGTTCTCACCTGGCAGTGGGGGGATTGCTTGATAGTTTATTCCTCAAGCTGCTTTTTAAACTTCTCGTACTGTGTACTTAAAAGACTCAGAAAGTCCTTTATGGAAGTTACTTTGAAAAGGCAAGATTAGCAATGATCTCTTTTACCTCTTTCTTCCAGTGAACACACTTTCACCAGAACGTTCCTTCTAATTGCAAACCTAACCAAGCACCTGCTTAAGCCTTTCATGGCTTCCTATGATCAATGCCTATAAGATAAAAATCCAAACCCCTTAGCATGATATCTGTTTTTCTTCATTGTTTGACTCCCTCCTACTACTTTGGCTTCATCCCTTTCTGCTCAATATTGCAAAAGCTAGGCTCCTGCAATCCTGACTTACATGTAGGTCCCCAAACAAATACTTTTTACAAACATCTACCCTATTGGATACGTCATAATCAAGATCAGGATGTCCTTTGGCTTTGTCTTGAAAACTGATCCACATTTTTTAAAACACAGTTCATTTATTAACCTGTTGATTTATTCAGCAAAAATTTATTGCTTGCTAACTATTTGCTGAGCCACGACGTGCTGGGCACAAGAGATACTCAGGTGACAAGACAGTCCTGAACTATTACAGAGTTTACCAGAAATCACGTGCTATGGAATATGTCTCAATTAAAGATACATTTTTTCCTCTATTCAACATAAAATGTCTGTGGGTTATATATTTCACAAATTAAAATAAAACTAAGCAGTAAAGACTTGAATGTTTACCCTTTTGAGGATCTGGGGTATCTAGAGTCTATGTCGGTGTGCAGGAAAGGCAGTGCTTTCCAGGAGCTAATAAGCAGCTATTCCCTTTGGAAGAGATATTTGCTTTTAGGTCTGTTCCCATCTTGCCCTGTGGACTTCTTGATACGGAAGCAGAATAGCAGTTCCACTTATCATCTTATTCATGCTGCTGTTCCCAAATCCATTCTAGTTCATTCTTTTGCCTTATTTGCTTGACTCTCCCGGATATTTCAAGTTTGTGACATCTGTACCCCTCATTCTCTGAAAATTTTCCCAGACCCTCTCCTTGCTTTTACTCTAATCACACCTTGGCTCACGCTGCCTTTTATCTCAGACATACATCTGTCATTAATATTGCCAGACTGTTTATTTTTAGCATCATTTAAAAATGAGATTTTAGTTGAAATATAACACACATATCAATTTCTGCCTTAGCCAGTAGTCCACAGATACAGTCATTTTTCTATCTTAGTCTAACCCATATATTAGTTTAACAGTCTAACCCATATATTAGCTTTGCCTGTTCTAGAAATTTAAAATGGAATTTATAATGTGGGTACCCAGTTTTCTCTATCTTCTTTCACTAAATATTATGCTTGTGACATTTTCCATCTTGTTTTGTGTACCAGTAGTCTATTTTTCTTGATGTATAATATTCAAGGTATTAAAATACCAGAATTTATTTATACATTCTTTTGTGGATGAACATTTGGATTGCTTCAAGCTTTAATCTATTAGAAATAATGTATAGAATATTAATTTATGCTTATACTATATTTTGATATACATATGGAAATAGTTCTATTGTACAACATATTTAGGAGTGAAATTAAGTTATATGGGATATACTGTTCAGCTCTATTTTATACCATGACAAAGTTACACCTTCCAGTTATGCCAATATTGACTTCTACTCTCAGAGTATGAGAATTCCACTTGTTGTACATACTCACCAAAACCTAAAATTGTCAATATTTTTAGGTAAAGCTGTTCTATTGAGTATGTGATTATAACAAATATTGGATTTATTTTTAATTTACCTGATGATTCATTGAATTGAGCACTTTTTTCATGTTTCCTGGCCATTTAGATACCCTTCTTTGTTAAGGAACACATTACTTTGTGAAGTAACATTCATGTCCTTTTTCCATGTTTTTGATTGGTGTGTCTGTCTTTAGGATTGAAAGAGTTCTTTCTATAGATATTAAGTTTTTGTTGATGATACATATTTTGAATAAGCTCTTCCATACCATTCCTTGTGTTTTTCCTCCTTTAATGGTGTATTTAGATAAATAGAAATTAGTTCAATTTATTAATTTTTTATTTATGCTTAGTATTTTTCTTGTTCTTTTTAAGAAATCTGTGTTTTTCTTTAAGAAATCTGTGCTTACCCTAAGTTAACAAAGATGTTAACTTCAGAAACTTTTTCATTTTACTGTCAACATTTAAATATAGCATCAATGTAAAATTAATGTGTGTGTGTGTGTGTGTGTGTGTGTGTGTGGTGAGAGGGAGGGATGAAAATTCCAGTTGAACCAGCACTATCTCCTAAAAGACCCTCCTTTCCCACTCCTCTGCAGCTTAGTACCATCTTTGTATTGTGTGTCTATTTCTAGGCTCTATTCTCTTCTGTTGATTATTTGTCTATCCTTACATCACTATCATGCTTTATTTTTCATTATTTTATTTGTAATTTGAGCCCTTTTGGTGGTACATGAGTGGGATCTCTGTAAATATTTATTAATTTGAATCACAGTAAATTATGTTTTGATTGGATGGTTGTGGAAGATAGAAAAAGGTGTTAAGATGTATAGGACAGTGTTGATAGAAATTCTATATATATATTTTTTCCTTTGGAGTTTATGCTATGCTATCCTTCTTGAGGCTAGGTGGAAAAAAGTGTTCACTTCTCATCTCCTCTCAATTCAAAAGTCTAAAAGCTGAAATTTAAGGGAAATTCTATATCTGTTATGCTATGCCATGGCTAGATTGGATCTGATAATATTTATACCTTAATCCACATGTGATAACTTTCTGTTGCCAGCTATGTTAGGTTTATTATTTTATTAATTATCTTAATATCTGGCAAGATAGTTATAATTGGTCCTAATTTAGCCAAGACCATACAGATTGTAAATTACTAGTCTGGGATTTACTTTCAAGTTTTCTCAAGGCCTGTGTTTCTCCAGTAAACTCTATTATGATTATAATGTGAAAATTTATTTGAGGCAGTTAATTACAGGGCAAGATATTAGATAATATTTATTGCTTTCTAGCTTCATAGGTATATATCCCATGACTAAAATAAGTGGGGATTGGTTCTTTAAGCTCTTCTTTTTATAATAAATTAAATAGTCTTTATTAATATTCAAGTACCATTGTATTCCTTGTGATTAACCTCCTAGATATAGTCGTCTTCAAACTAGATTTTGTAAAACTGACTTCCTTTTGCCAAATCATTAGCTCAAATAATATATTGTTTCTCCCAAGTGAACCCTAATCCAGAAAGCATGTTAAGTCTCCATCAAAACTAATTATAATTTGAAACTGGGACTTAGGGGCGGAGGGGAGGGCAAGGGCAACATATGTAACCTAAACATCCGTAGCCCCATAATATGCTGAAATAAAAAAAAAAGAGTATATATAATGAAACATTATCCAGCTATAAGAAGAAAGTAATGAAGTACTGAAACATGCTACATCATAGATGGACCTCAAAAACATTATGCTGAGTGACAGAAGACAGACACAAAAGATCACACGGTATATAAGATTCCAGGTGAAATATCTGCAATAGGTGATTCTATGGAGACAGAACACAGGTTGGTGGTTACCAGGAGCTGAAGAGAAGAAAGAATGGGAAGTGACTGCCTAGTGGATATGAGGTTTCCTTTTGGGGTGATAAAAATATTTTGACATTTGATAAGAATGGTGGTTGTATGACATGGTGAATGCGCTAATTGTCACTGAATTGTATATTTCAAAGTGACTAATTTTATGTGATGCAAATTTCACCTCAATTACAAAAATGGAGAAATTTTTAGTAGCTAAGCTTGGGAGAAGGTTGAGACTGGAAGGGATCATAGGAAAATCTGGGCTGTTGGGAAGTACTCTCTTAAATTGGGTACTGCTTTTCAAAAAAGTCAGTTTGTGAAATTCTTTGAGCTGTATGCTAATGATATGTGGATTTTTCTGTGTGTTATACTTTAATTAAAAGTTCACGTTAAAAAAAGAAAAAAAAAACTAATTATAAAGCACCTCTATTTTCCCTTAACTTCAAAATCAGACCCCATATAGCAACTGCACATGAGAGACACACAGAATCATCTTCTTCCTTATCTTGCTTGAAATAGATTGAGGAATAATAAACATTTAGCCTTGAATGATAATCAGAGTCTGTAAATAAGTCATATATAAGAAAAATGCAGGTTTAGTCTAACAAATTATTCAGATATTTTGAGGGTAGAATTTGGAATCTGAGTCTTTGCTCTAAGCATAACTATAATAGTCAACTTCTCAATGTAAACGGAACTTTCTTCATTTTCCACTAAAGCTTTACTTTTGCTTAGGGAAATTTTCCTTTGGGGGGGGGTTCTTTTCATTTCAGAATATTATGGGGTACAAACATTTTCTTTACAGAAGTGGTTTTTATACCGTTTGAGTCAAAGTTGTAAGTGTGCCCATCCCCCAGATAGTATGTATTGTACCCTTTAGGTTACCCACTCCCTCCTCCCCTTCCGCATGCTTGATTTCTGATGAATGTTATTTCCACTTAGGGAAATTTTCTAGAAATTGGAGAAGGCGATGCCATTGGGGGTGACTCTTAAGGAATGTATGGACTTCTGGTTTCTGCTTTAAAGTGCTTAAGGTCATCACCCCTGTCTTACAATAAGAAAACAAAAAGTGGGCAACTTGAAAATCAATGACTTTTTCTGGACCCATCAGAGAGCTGGTGTGCAGGGCAACATTTCCCCCAAAATTTGGAGAGATAGGTGAACTTCTTGGAGTCACAGCTGAAATATGCTTACCTGGGACAGAAGCTGCTGAAGGTATAATCTGGTAGGAACACTTAAATCATAAACGTGGAGAAATTTCTGGAGGCTGAATTTGTATTAGCATGCATATGAAAACCTCTTGGGGACCACAGTCTTAGGGAAACCTCACACCTTGTGAATTTTGCCTCTAGGGATCCCACCAGTTTCTCATGATGAAAAGCCAGGAAAGAGCCCCTGAAGGCTCTGTCAAGAGAAGGGGAGAAGCTCTCCCAGAGAAGCATGCCCAGAATCTCCTCCATAACAAATTCTCACTCTATAGCAGAAAAGACCTACCAGAATTTTGTTGAAGCTTAGGAAAGGACATTTCTTCCCCTCTAGCCCCCGCTAGCTTTTCTGGCTCACCTAAACTGGAGAGACGACAAAACATTTTTGAAAGTCACAGCTCACAGACACAGACCCACTAAAAGACTGAGATTTAATTATAAGAATATGAAATGCTTCCCTCTCCCCTACCCTACTATCACATCAACAAGGCTCCAGTATAATAACCGTGGATTACAGCTGAAAAAGCTGCATGACACAGATACTTTCTGAGGAGAGATACTTAGGACAGCTGAAAGCCAAGAGGGTAGACAAAATTAAGGATACTAGAAAAATCCGAAGGCTCTGCCACTTCTAGCTACAGCAAACAATAAGCACAGCCCGACTCCTAGCCAAATTAACTTCAGATCTCGCACTTACTGTCCATTCATCTCAGTTCCTACTACCCAATACAGCACAGCTACTTTGATTAAAAAAGTTAAAAGACACATCAAAAGGCAATAAAAATATTGTTTCCAGAGAAAAAGTGAGCATCAAAATTGGACTCAAATATGACACAGATGTTGGAATTATCAGACAGGGAATTTAAAATAACTCTGATTAACACATTAAGAGCTCTAATGGGAAAAGTAGATAACATACAAAAACAAATGGGCAATGTAATCGAGAGATAGAAATTCAAAGAAAGAATTTTAAAATGCTAGAAATAAAAACACTGCAAAAAATTTGAAAAATTATTTTGATGGTTTTATTAGTAGACTAGACAGATCAAGGACAGAAGTGAGCTTAAAGATACACCAATAGAAACTTTCCAAACTGAAATGCAAAGAAACAACAAAAACAATAGCAAAACAGAAGAAAATATCCAAAAACTGTGGGACAGTTTCAAAAGGTATAATAGATTCTTAATTGGAATATCAAAAGAAGAACAAAGAAATTTTTGAAGTAATAGTGACTAACAGCTTTCAAATTTTACTGATAAACACTAAACCACAGATTCAGAAAGCTCAGAGAACACCAAGCAGGATTTAAAAACAAAACAAAACAAAAAGAACACTACACTCAAGCGTATTGTATTCATACTTCAGGAAAACAAAAATGAAGAGAGATCTT
>CAUYSK010005789.1:0-19972 GCA_963575035.1 Avahi laniger | reverse complement strand
TCAGCATTCTCTTGGTCTTGACATAATGGGCTGTTAGGAAGACAGAATTAAAAAATACTGTCGAGCTGTGCAACAAATTCCACCTCAGACAGAGAAACACAGTGCACCGTTGTCAAAAGCTGATAATAGACTGGCATACTCGACCCCCATAAAGTCTCGCCAACAGCCTCATGTAGTAGTGGCGCCAGTCAGATGGAGGAAGTTAGAACTAAATCATCAGTGTAGCAGCCCTGATTAAGCACTTATGATTTACTAATGTTAACCGATCAATGTAGGAGGATTATTTCGTCGAAACTTACTTTATTCTTTGGTATCTTAAATACATTCATTTTAAAAATAAAATAAAAATATAAAAGATGAGCAAAAATGCATTAATAAAAATAAAATAATTTGTTCTGTAAAATTTGGATTCAGTCATAGTCCGCAATTGAGGATCTAGAAGGCCGCGTGTAACCTTACGGCTGCCGGTTCCACACCCCCACTCCATGTCCCTTTTCTGTCAGAAGTACTTAGAGAATAAGCATTATGCTAGATGATAAATCATATCAACACAGACTGGCAAAAACAACAACAAAAAAATCCCCACCACACTCAACATATTATTCATGAAATAGTTTAATCAAACAATTTAAGAAAAACTTAACGTACACATGAATGCTATAAAGCTTTAAAAAGCCACAGATGTTTCTTATTGAACTTTAATTTCTCAAAGAGGAGAATTATAAATATAACTGATATGATGCAAGTTCTATGTTATTTAGGAAATTAGAATATTTTCTATGTGATAAAGTGAGAAAATGAGCATAACAGCTTGATACACATAGGTTATGCAATCACACATCTACAATTCAGTGATAGAGTATTTTACTGGTGTGCTGAAAAAAGTTATTATAGCAGGCCTGAGACTGCTGCTATACTTAGAAAGACCTGTTTGCAGGGCTGGCCCTTGGCTGGCATCTGGGAATCTGGATTTTGGGAGGATTCTCACCATTTCTTGATAAGAATGGCTTGCTATACCTAAACTGTCTATACAAAGAGCGTGATTTTTTTTTTTTTCCTTATCCTGAGGACTTGAGTATCCTGAGGACATTGATCTTGAGTATCCTGAGGACATTCAACCAACACTGTGATTTATATTGAACACTTGTTTTCCTTCTGGGAGTCTGGAATTTTGGTATGTGTCAGATATAACGTGCTTATGCGACCAGCCCCCAATAAAAACCGTGGGCACTAAGTCTCTAATGAGCTTCCCTGGCAGACAAAATTTATGTATTGTCACAATTAGTTGCTGGAGGAATTAAGTTCATCCAGTGTGACTCCTCTGGGAGAGGACATTTTGAAGCTTGTACATGGTTTCCCCCTGGACCTTGACACATGTATCTTTTCTCTTTGTTGACTTCCCTTTGCATCTTTCCCTGTAACAAATCATAGCCATGAATATAACTATATGGTGAGTCTAATGGGTCTTCCTTGCAATCACTGAACCTAAGGGTGATCTTGGGACTGCTGACACCGTTGGTGCCAGTGTCGTAAGAGGGATTCATGAGGAAGGAAGAAGCAGTGGGATGAAGAACGCTGGTATAAAAATCACTCCTAGTATGAAACAGCAGTTGAGCTGTCTGCTAAAATTACACGTCTTTCAAATTACCTATGAAATGTGAAAATGATAGCCAACTCTCCTGGGATTAGAACTCTCATTCCCCAGGCTATTTCTGGCCATGTTGACTAAACAGAGGAGAGAAAAAGTATAGCATAAATATCCTTGGTTTTTGTTCTCACCTCCAGGTGGGAGAGAAAAGGCCCACAAGTTCCCAAAGGTGAGTTTTGGGTGGATCAAAAATGTTAAAAGTTTGTACTGCTCTCTCCTCTAAGTATGAAAAATAGCTAAATCAGAGCCCAGGGCTGGAGCAAAGCTTTAGATAAACTAGGGGAGAAAAGGGAATAGGGGGAGAGAACCATTGCAGCTGCTTCTTCAGCCACTATAGCAGTCCCTCCCTAACCCTTACATTCCAGTCAGGATTTCCCAATAGTTGTAAAGTTAATCTTATAAATACTGAATTTATTGCTAGAGGCGTGACTAAATTTAAAATAAGACCAAAAAAAGTAGGCGGTGGTTTAAAACACGGCTTTGTATTTTGCAGCTATTGCATCTAGATGTATGATAAACAGTGATATAACATGTTATATGCTGGTCATTTCATAAATGCTAGAGGTATTATCTCAATCAGGTAAACTAGACAGAATCTTACTTTTTTCTGCTGATGAAGGGATTGAAATTTAAACTCTTTTGAGTACTGCGAACAGAGTTAAGTCTCCATAATCAATGATGTTTGATTTTTGCCTACTGGTGCCTCTGGAAAAAGGGAGACAACATGAAAACAAAGGAAATCTGCTAGAAATATACTTTTAGAGTTCTAAAGCAGTTTTTCACTGCTACTGAGCCCTTGTGAAATCAGATGTCTGACCCTTAGAGGCTGATGATTTTTCAGCCTGATGTGTGTATTTTTGAGCAGATCAATTTGGATCGTAAGACTGACAAGATAAATAGGGCTTAGGCCAATCTTGATTGTCACTTGGACTTGGAACATGACAGTGAGGCTTGCAGCATCTTAGCTTTGCTGCTGCCAAAGAAGACACTAACTTTTTTGGAATAGTGAATTCAGAGATCTTAATTTCCTGGATCTGACAGTATCAAGTTTCTAGCTGAAACCTGATACTGTCTGCTACTAGGCCATTTCAACCGCAACACAAGCTGTGCAGAACTGAAGGCAGGCATATGCTTAATAAACAGGATTTTGCCTCAAAGACTATTGAAGATTTAAAAGACATGTTTCTGTGGAGCCATAAACTATGAAAACATCATGGATTCTGGCTGGACCATCTCAACAATTTCAGAAGCTCACAGAAAAAGGCTTATTCTCTGATGGGACCATCAGAGAATCAAGCATCAAGCTGCTGATTGGTCTTATACATGTGATATGGATACTAACTGCATTGCTAACTTGTGGTTCTTGCCAAAAGCTACAAGTTGTAAGACAGCACATCACAAAGTGTAATCCCTTAACCCAGTCCAGATTGAACTTTGACCCCTTCTCCAGATGTCTCATTGCATTTGGCTTTCTGGATTAGTTACAGTTTGCAACAACAGATTAATAACCTGGCTTTATTTCTCTCACCCCTCCTGGTACAAGCATCTTAGTAAGCAATTTGGTTATTAAATGCAGCTGCTCCCAGAAAGAAACATTTTTTTCTAGGCTACTCACTAGACAATTGATCAGGACAAAACAGGTGGGAGGTAACATGAACTCATTTTGAAAAGTTCTGAAAATTCAGGATTTTGTCCTAACCAATTCCTAACCATGATTATGTCTTTTTAATTAAGCTGTATAAAAATGTTTTTCTGGAAAGAAATGCTTTTGTTCTCCTGCAGGTCTGGATGATGAAGAAAAAATGAAGTTTTCATTACTGAATGGGATACACTGATTTTCACATACAGTTTTATTTCTTTGAGATGAGGTTTCACCACATTGCCCAGATTGGTCTCAAACTCTTGGGCTAAAGCAATCCTCCCACCTCAGCCTCCCAAATAGCTGGGATTACAGTTGCGAGCCATTGCACCTAGGGGCTACACTAATTTTATAAGGGAAAAAAACAAAACCTATCACCTGGGAAGGCACAGGGAAGGAGGACATTAATGATTTTTGCTTTTCAGAACTAATCCTGAAAGCTTTTCCCTCTTCCTAAAGAGAATCTCTCAAGTGTTGCCTTTCCAAGCTGCTGTAATTTTATTTACTTATTTATTTTTAACAACTGGTAATGAATTTATTAAAACAGTTAATTTAAGCATCTGCCATGGTGACCTCAACCCTTAACTCCTGGCTCAATACTTATGGAAGTAATCTGTTTAACGACCTTAGAAGGACTGTGCAAGTCAATGAGTCGCTTGATGATTCTCATCTGGAAGCGATCCCAAGTCTTAGAACCTTCACCACAAGGTAGTTTTCTTGTAGTGATTCTCAAAGTCTTGACAGACATCCAAACTGGTCCTTTTACTTTGAGATTCTTTTCCTTTGTGCCTCTGATCAAGTCAGCACACACCTTCTCCAGGGATTTTATGTTGCTGTTGGTTAGCATAATTCTAATTTGGTGAACTGCCACCTCTGGCTCCATGGGTGTTTTTCCAGTGATCTTTAAAAGCGATGGCTGTGGCTGACTTGTTCCTCAGTGAGAGCAAACAGTACTAAGTCAGGAGCAG
This sequence comes from Avahi laniger, assembly GCA_963575035.1. Taxonomy (NCBI): domain Eukaryota; kingdom Metazoa; phylum Chordata; class Mammalia; order Primates; family Indriidae; genus Avahi; species Avahi laniger. The sequence continues at coordinate 15,717 of CAUYSK010005789.1, read as the reverse complement.
AAGGAGGCAGGCACACTACGCTTCTGCTGCATCTGCGACCGTCTCTTCCTCCAAAAGCACAAGTACTTTTAAATCAAACTGACTGCCAAGTTTACCATCACACCTAATGGCACCATGAGACAGCAGGGAACAGCCCCAGCTTCTTCATTTCCCATGCCGAAAACCTCCAGATATCATTCACACTAGTGAAACAAACGAACACGTGCGATGGATAAGCAAAACTGTTCAGAACTAACTGCCTTAAGGCAGTCCATCTGAAACCAAGGCCTGAAATGAATTAACTGGACTAGATTGGGAACCCTAGAATGAAAGGCCCTATGGTAGGAGGCGACACACAGGAAAACCTGTAATATTGACTAATGTATACGTGGCTTGGGGTATCCTAACAATTTTAAACTCTTTGTTTCCAGGAGTTCCACGTATGCCCTCTGGGATTATATTTGTGTACGTACCCTATCACGACACTGCCTCAATCCCGGAAGGCTTTCAGGTCTGCTTCAACTTAACTGGCCTTAGCTGTGCTGTTCTGAGTTGACACTTGAGGCCATACTAAAAAAGGTTCATACAGAAACTGAAGGAGAAAGCCACTTGGTTTTCTAAGGTAAACCTTATGGTAAAAGGGATTTGTTTTAGCTAGCTAAATCCAAGGCATAACTGAGATCAATACTACAGGTCAGTCTTGTCCTGCTGCATAGAGGGTGGGGGGTGGACATACTGACAACATTTTTGCTGTAAAGACATTTTGGCCAAAGGCCAAGACTTAACACAGCAGATCTGAGACTGCAATCCTTAGAAAAGCCTGCTTGAAAGGTTAGCTCTTGGCTGGTAACTTAGAACTTGAACAGTCATTTCCTACACTTACATAAAGCTTTCCTGAAATGACAAAAGTAGCTCACTATACCTAAACTGTTTATACAAACAATGTGGTTTATACTGATTTTGGTACATGCCAGGCGGAGACTGCCTATATGAGCAGCCCCCATAAAAATCCTGGACACTGAGTCTCTACGAGCTTCCCTGGTAAACATGACATCACACATGCTGTCAATCTTTTTGCTGGAAAAATTAAGTGTGTCCTGTGTGATTCCCCTGGGAGAGGACTCTTGGAAGCGTGTGCTTATATTTTCCCAAACTTTACCCCAGGTGCCTTTTCCCTTTGCTGATGTTGCCATGTATCCTTTCACTGTAATATAGCATAGCTGTGAGTATCACTCTATGTTCAGTCCTGGGAGTCCCCTAGCAAATCACGGAACCTGGGGGATGTCTTGGGGACCCAACACCACACTAGTAGGAATTTTTAATAGGTAAACAGACCAATATACAGTTGTACATTCCATTTGGGTACAGAAAAACATCACCAAAATTTCCTTTATGTTAGCAAACAGAATTAATGGATTACTTACGAAAAGAGATCAAACCACTGCTGTTTTGTAACAGATTCCTGGCGTAAAAGCTTCAAAACAATCGGGCGCATGAAATCCCATTTGTCTTCAAACTGAAGAGAACCTTTATTCTTAAAAAAAAAAAAGATAAAAGGTGGTTTAATTTAAATGCAATTAAATCAAAAGTGTCCTATAATTTTTACCTTTTAAGAGATAGCTAAAGAAACGCAGGGCTCAAATTTGAAAGAACCAGTTTTCCATAATAGAATCCCTATAGGCTTTATCTGTTATTAAGGAATCACAGGAAGACAACTATAAAAGAGAAAAATTAATTGTATAAAAGTGTGTAGTGAAGAATTTGATCTTGCCCAAAGAGAAGGTCTGGCCTTTCCTCTTTGCCTCTGGTAGGTCATCTCTGGGCACTTGGAATGTTACGTATGGTAAGTGTGCCTTTGCCTGGTGGCCTTGGATCACACTGGATAGGCTAACTACGTGATTTAAGGAGGGGACTGGCCATGCCTGTATCATCTTAGGGTTGGGGCTGGCCAATCAGAAAGACCAACAATGTGACCTGGAGAGGGGGGCTTTCGATCATGCAATGTCAGTCAGCCTGAAGACTAAAATTATCCATGTGAGCAATTAATCAATCATGCCTATTTGAAAAGGCTCCATAAAAACTCCAGACAGTGAAAGTTGGATGAGCTTCCCTGTTCGGTAGTTCTCGTGCATACTGTCACACATTGATGCCAGGTGTGAAATGCATCCTGACTACACAGGGAGAGGATAAGAGAAGCTCTGCATTTGGAATCCTCCTAGACTCTGCCCTATATGAGTCTCTTCCTTTGGTTGACCTTACTCTCAATCTTTTCTCATAACAAATCATAACTATGAGTACAACAGTTTTCACTAAATTCTATAAAACTTTCTAATGAATTATCACACCTGAAAGTAGTTTTAGGAACCCCCTCAAACTTGCAGTTGGTGTCAGAAGTGAGAGTGGTCCTATGCGGAGACTGTATCCTCTAAATTTTGCAGTTGTCCTAAACTCATCACAAAAAGTATATTTGAAATCCTCATAAACTTTGAAAACTGAGGGGAAAAAAACATGGAAAGATAATTAGCCCAGCATGGTAGCATGTGCCTATAGTCCCAGCAATTCAGGAGGCTGAGGCAGGAAGATCACTTGAGCCCAGGAATTCAAGGTTACACTGGGTCAGCTGTGATTCAGCCACTGCACTCCAACCTGGGCAAAAGAGCCTAGAGACCCTGTCTCAAACAAAAACAAAACCAAAAACAACACGGAAAGATAGCCATCTCATTTTATAATGCTAACAAAACCCTGACACCAAACTGCTGAGAACAGCACAAGAAATGGAAACCAGAGAATATAGATGCAAAAATCTAAATACATATTAGCAAATCAACATGGCATATCCAAACAATGATACCTTATAATCATATACAGTTTATCCCAGGAATGTGAAAGCGGTTCAACATTAGGGGGAAAAAATTATCAATTACACTACCAAAAACAAAAGGAGAGAGACACTCCATATATGTTAGTTATTAGTATTCCTTTTCAAGTTAAGCATGGCCATGTAACTTATTTGGGCCAATAAATTTTAACAAAAGTCATTAATTTTCTAATATACCAGCACCAATCACTCCCTGAAATTCATGATCGTTTTTACTATATAACTGTTGTTGAGGGTGTCGCTCACTTCCATTATAGGTTCTTAATCTAAAGTTTATGCATGTACTGCCTAGGCAGATCTGCAAATTTCCTGAAATTATAACCCTGAAACAGTTTCTCAACATATGGTCTGACAGCAACTTACACCAAAATCACCTGGGATGGTGATTACACATAGAGATTCCTAAAACCTACCTCAGGCCTACTGGGTCAGAATCTCTTGGAGTTAGTTCACAATCTGCATGCATATCAAATTTATGATAAAACTACATAAAAATGTTAGAGGGGCTATAACCCAAAAATGATTAAGAACCATGGACTAACATCATAGTCCTGTGAATGCTGCTTACATCAACACAGTTCATCCTAAAAGTTATTATACTATCTTGCCCCAAGTGTCTGCTTCTATCACACAATATTCTAAGGACCTACGGGAGACACCCGCTCAGAATTTAGTAACAGGATTAGCTATGCTTCTCTCTTGAACAGCTGGTTTGTTTTTACCTTATGGACTTAAATGAATCATGTAGGTAACTTTGCTTTCTTGTTAGTATTGGCTAATGAGAAATTAAGGGTCATATTTGTGATCCCATGGCATATATACTTTGTGTACTTACCTTATGCCTGGCTTTGCATTACTTTTCTACTTTTATTATTTTCCTGTAACCCTCATTTATTCTTTTATTAATACTTTTCCTTCTGAGGAAAAGGTATGCAAATAAACAAATATGAAAGAACTATGGAAAGAACATGCAAGTCTTTTCTTAACTATGGTATGGAAAATCAGAATACAGAATATCCTCTTAACAAGGATACTTTCTAATTTCAACTAAGTCTATTTCCATTAGCACTTTTGGCAATTTATAAAATTAAACATAGTATTTTAAGTCCTGCAATTAAAAATCAAAAAGGTACATAGAACTAGAGGAGCTAGGTACTTGAGATAAATACTGGTTAGGCTCTAATATCTAATAGATGTAGCTAAACAATAGGAAACACATTTATGTTCTCCTGTCTGATGAAACATACAAGATTAACTACAGAAACATGTTCCCCTAATACTCAATTTAAACAGGAATTTAATAATTGAATATTTTCTATTAAACTTTTAAAATAGATTCCAAAAATGATGCTCAAGCAGTTCTTTGACCTATTCTCTACTAAATCAATGAGCATATCATTAAATCATAACTAAGCAGCAGGACACCAAATGCACTATCTACAAAAGAGAATGCCTTATTAATAAGCAAAGGAATCTTCAAATTATGAACCCTGATTTATGAATTTTCCACTAACTGAAAGCTGCCTCATCTCTATTAACCTGCTACAAAGGCTCTTCTTCAATTCTTTTCATTATTACTCAGAATAGCAAGTAGGCTGGACTCACCAGTGGCTAACAGGTCTGGGATTATCTCATCCACTGGCTCTTTTTCACCAAGAAGAGTTCGACATTTGACATATCCCTGCCCCTTTATTCTTCCTTCTGTATGGCACAACTAATCCCCTCCCTTGTCTTGTCAAACACACAAATCGGCCATTGGGAAGTCAATGGGGAGCTGGCAATAGGGAATATTTAGGGGAGAAGTATTCAAAAGCAGAGGAAGCAGACAGTGCAAAGATCACAAGGTAGGAGCATGCTTAATGTACTCAAGGAAGAGCAAAGTAAAGAAAGAGGACAGAGCAGATAAGGTCAGGGAAGTAACTTATCTTACTGGACCTTACTGAGTTGGATATTGTAGGACCTTCAAGGCCACTATAAAAACTTTGGCTTCTGATGTGAGATAGCCATTAAAAGACTGTGAGCAAGAAGTGTCATGATCTGATTTACATTTTAAAATCTCCCTGATTACTATGTTGAGAATACATTTTAAGGGTCAAGGATTAAAGCTGGGTGTAGGATTGGAATGCACTGATGATGACATGGACTGAGATGATAGCAATGTGAGTTGAAGGTAGTGAGAAGTGGTTAGATTTTAGATGTTTTAAAGATGGTGCTAACAGGATTTCCTGACAGTAAGCATCTGGGATATGAGAAAAAAGAGTAAAGCATGACTTTAAGGCTTTTGTCCAATAAGTACAGCATTACATCATCAACTAGAATGGAAAAGCTTGAACAGGCTTAAGAAGGAAAGCCTGTGAAATCAGTTTTAGATACATAACATTTGACATATCCATTAGACATTCATGTGAAGATGCTGAATAGCAGTTCGATATTCAAATCTAGAATTTAAAAGGTTTGGTAAAAAAATACAAATTTGGAAGTCATCAGAATACAGATGGGTTTTAAAACCTGTTACTGGATGAGATCACTGTGAGAGTGGATCTAAATAGAGAAAAGGCCCCAGGCCTGAGTTCTTACACATCCAACATTAAGAGATGGAGAAAAGAGGAAGAACTAGCAAAGGATGCTGGTGGAGGGTAGATGTGGTACAACTCTGAGAAGTTCATTTTTTATTGCTTCAATTTCCCAGTGATGTGGAAATAAACACAATCCCTGGGAAGATTGGGGAGGAGATGCGGGAATTTTGAAAGAAAAAAATGTAAAATTGACATCTAGGAAAGTGGAGGAATAAATGACTATGGAAGTGCAGCATTACTGGCTCACTTGTAGCTTGTGGTCATAAGTTTAAAGTGAAAATAGCATGGTTGCATCTTTTTCTCCAGTGACATTCAGGTGCACAGGTGCTGGCACTGAAAGGTAAACAGATAGATTTAAACGGGGTTGTGGTTTTCCCAAATAATACAAGAGAGGGGCAAGGGAGTCAAAATTGTATTGAAGGGAATAGATTATAATGATCAAAGAGAGAATTTATGCTGGGTAAGGGGGAGAAAATGGACATCAAAATGATGAGAGACAGAGACGTCTGTTTCCAACCATGATGGAATAACAAGAACCAGATTTCCCCTCTTGTCTAAACAACTAGAAAGCTAAAAGGCAGTGCAGGACAGTGCTTCCTGAGAAAAGAAAAACAAATGAGGTGAGCTCTACAAATGCCCAAACATACTGCCTATAGAGTGTTTCCAGGCCTCATCACGAGGAAAAGAATCCAAACAGAGCCTGGTAGTTTCACTGAGTTTAAGAGACAGAGTTCAGAGCCAGGCACGGTGGCTCACGCCTATAATCCTAGCACTCTGGAAGGCCAAAGCAAAAGGATTGCTTGAGCTCAAGAGTTCGAGACCAGCCTAAGCAAGAGCAAGACCCCATCTCTACTAAAAATAGAAAAATTAGCCAGGTGTGGTGGCATGTGCCTGTAGTCCCAGCTACTCAGGAGGCTGAGGCAGGAGGATTGTTTGAGCCTAGGAGTTTGAGGTTGCAGTGAGCTATGATGACACCACTGCACTCTACCTGGGGCAACAGAGCAAGATTCTGCCTTAAATAAATAAAGAAATAAACAGACAGAGAGACAGAATTCAGAGTGGCTGAGGTGACTAGAATTTGTGGTGCAGAGAAAAAGGAGAGCTCTAGAGACCTGTAAAGGGGGTCCCCTCAAGTCTTTGGCTGAGTACTGACCTTTATCTGTATGTGAGAAAACTATACGAAGACAAGGGAAAGAACCATTAGAAAGCAGGAGGCAGAACAATCAGCAGAGCACACACAGGGCTAGAAATAGTTTGTGTTGCCACCAGCCAGGGTGGAAACACTCCTTAAAGTGCCAGGCATTGGGCAGAATCCTCAGAAAGGTATCAAGTCTACAGTGGAGCCAAAGTAGCCCAACTCTAAATGTTATTCTGGATGTACTCTAATAAAACTTAAAGGTAAACTTCAAAAGGATCAAACTGACTTCAAGTCACCTAACTGCATCACACCTAAACCCTAAAATATTTAAAGAAAATTTTAAAAATCAAGCCCCCAAAACATAAAACTCACAACCACCTAATATCTAATCAAAAACTACCAAGGACTCAAAGGCAAAGAAACATCAAAATATAACCCATCGTCAAGAGAAAAAAAAACATCAAAAGAAACTGATCCCAAAATGACACAGGTGATATATTTAGCACAAGGTCATTAAATCCGTTATTATACATAAATATACTCCACATGATCAAAAGGGTAGAGGAAAGAATGAATATCACAGAAACCAAAGATTTAAAAAATCAGCAAGCTGTGGAACATCAAATGATCTAACCTGCATATAACTGGAGTCTTGTGGTGAGGGTGCAGAGAATATTTGAAGAAAAAAAGGCAAGAATGTTTCCTAATTTGATGAACACTATAAACTCACAGATCTAAGACATTAAACAGTAAGGTGGCAGAATCAGTGAATTGAAGGACCTAGTACTGGAAGTGGATTGTTGTAATAAAAGCACTAGAAGGAGGAGAAAGACAGGAGGGGGTGATCACTGTAGGATGCTTAAAACTGAGATTATGGAAGGGTAGAATTTAGCAAAAATTTCTCTCATTATATTTTTATTGTTTTGTTTAATCATCCCATTGCAAGATTTTCTATTATTTTTTCCATTACAAATATGTGGCAGTTGGCTAATTTGAGGTTATACAGGCCAATAAATTTTGTAGATGTGATACCTGTTGTACAAAAGAATACTTTCTTTTTTCTTTTCAAATGGTTTTCCTTATGCTTTCATGATATCTGTAAATAAATTTTAGTTCAGCATTTGTACCCTCTATTATTTAACTTCGCTTCACTAGTACAGATTTGTAAAAATCCCTCCATCACTTCAAGCATTTTGCTTTGTAATATCTGATTGCTAATTAATTGTGTTAGGTGCCGTATTGTTCTAAATACTTTACAAGCATGAATTCATTTAATCTTTATCACCTGTGCATTAGGTGATAGTATTATTCCCATTTTACAGATGGAAAAAACTATACATTGTAAAACCTGAGATTAAGTTAGATTATTTGCCTAAAGTTAGAGGCATTAAGTGGCAGAGCAGGAATCAAATCCGAGCAGTATAGCTCTGCGAAAGCCACATTCTTAAATAACCCTCTGGTTCTTTCCTAGATGAGGAATAAAGGGACTTCTAATCTATGGGTCAGATCCAGTTCTTGGCTTAATTTCATCAGGTTTGTAAAATGTAAAAATCTAGATTATAAAAATTTAGTGGCAATTATCCAGAAACCTTAAGGTGGAAACATCACTACATGAAAGACATTACTTTTTAAACATGGTGTGGGAAAAGGAGGAGGAGAAGGAAGAGGAGGACATTATTTTCCAAAAAGTTAACTATCTTTTTCCACTGAAATGAAAAATGCCATACTACATTCCTTTTAAACTTTTAGGTTCCTTATATAGAGGAAAAAAAAATTTTAAACAAATTATTTAAATTTTTTGAAACCCAAACAACTAAATTTAACGAAAAAAACAAAAATAGTAGTACTAATGAAAGAGTTTAAACTTATTCTGAGCAGCTTCCTTGTCATTCATTTATTCATTCAGCAAACATTTGAGAGCCTACTGTACACCAGACACATAAATGAAAGGTGCTTCAGGAAATCACGTTCTGGTATAGTGTTTCATAAACTGAGATCCATGGACTCTTAAAAGACCCCAGGAGAAATTCTTAAGAAAGATTCAAACTATAAAAATAATTTTTAATGTTTTTGTTTTGAAAAATCCAATAAAATATAAATACCAGTAGAAACCTGGACTGCTTCTATAACCTGATAACCAAGCTCTAACCATAAAGAGGAAAAATTAACAAACTGACTATATTAACGTTAAGAACTTTAATTTGTTAAAAGATACCATTAGGGGAGCAAAAGGGCAATCCGCAGAGTGGGAGAAGATATTTCTAATACGTATATGCAAGAAAGGCTCTTACCAGAATATGTAAAGCACTCCTAAACAATCAATAAGAAAAGCAAAACAACTCAATTTCAAAACTTGCAAAAGACTTGAACAGATTTTTCATAAAGATGATATCTAAATAGCCAATAACCATATGAAAAGGTACCCATCATCATTAATCATAAGGGAAAGACATATCAAAACTACAATGAAATATCAGTACCCACCACCAAAAAGGTTAAAACAGAAAAGAATGGCAATATCAAGTGTGAGAGAGAATGTACCAAACTCTCATCCCACTGGTCAGAGTGTAAACTGGTATGACTATTTTAGAAAACTATTTAGCAGTATCTATGAAAGCTAAACATATGCATATTACATGATCCAGAAATTTCATTCCTAGGTATACTTCCAACTGAACTGCATACATATGTCTGCCAAAAGATACATACAAGAAAGTTCACAGCAGCTTTATTCTCAATAGTAAAGAACTGCAAACAACCCAAATGTCCATCAACAGTAGAATGAATAAATGATGGTTTATAACAGAATACTATACATAATGGCAATAAAAAAATCAGTATGTAACACATAGATGAATCTCACAGGCACGATAATGAACAAAGAGGTCAGACACAAGAGTACATACTATGTTCATGAATAGGCAAAACCTACCTAAGATGATTAGAAGTTAGAATAGCTATTTCCTTGAGGAGGGGATATAAGTTAGAGCCTGGGACAGGATAAGAGAGAGGGGGCTATACAGGTACTGTTAGTCTATTTCTAGATCTCAATGCTGGTTATTAGAGGTATTTTACTTTATCAAAAATGCATCCAACTGTACATTGTGTGCATTTCTGTATACAGGCCACATTTTTTAAAGTTTACTTTTAAAACTGTCATGCTAATGTTGTTCATTTAAATCTCATTTTTTAGTGTTGTATTTAATTGGTAAATCTTTTTTTTCAATTGTAAAAGGATTCTGAGCTTAAGAAATTTATAGCTAACTTTACATCTATACATATTAGGAATGTTATAATAGCTTCCTTCCTTTCTCCCCTCCATCTCTCCTTTCTGAATAATTTAGTCCAAAAGCCCGGTTCTCGCTGTCAGAGAAGGAAGTTACATATACAGAAAAGGAAAAGGATAGAAAAACCCTGTGGTGTTGGATTGGAATTGGAGGGGTGGGAATAAACTCATGGTTTTTGATAATACAGACATAAAAATATGTATAGGGGTGTGTGTGTGTGTGTGTGCGCGCGCACGTGTGTGTCTATGTCTTACTTAGCTAAGTTCACTGAGAAGGCATGGAAGGAGCGATACCCCAGTAGCAATTAGTAGTCCTAGGATCCAGATCTTGGTTTCACAGCACCATACTCCACAAAAAGGGGTCCTGAGAGAAAATGCTAATTCCAATGATGGGACAGAGATGATCCTGGAACATCTTTTTTGTGCCAGAAAAAAGGAAAAATATTTGATCCAAGGAAAATAAATGATAGTAACATATTTTAACACATGAAATAAAATAGTTCTTTGGATGATGAGTGTGGGGGGGACAGGGTTAGCCAACAGCTATTGACATGATTATATTTAACTTCTAGAAAAAACATCTATAAATTCACTGAATGAAAAACTGAAAGAGAGTCAAGCAGGAGGCTACTGCAATAGTTTATATGAGCAATAAATGATGAAACCCTAAAGCACTAAAACAGAAAGGAAGGTGCAAATGTACAATGTTCAAGAAGTAGACTTTGTAAGAATAGAATTATGACTTAGCCACTTACCAGCTGTGTGACCTTGAATAAGTAACATAACTCTCTGTGCTTCCGTTACATCTATGTAAAAAATGGGTTTAATAAAATGTCTATTTGAAAGGATTGTTGGAAGAATTTAATAATATATGTAAAATGTTCACAAAGTAGCTGGCATAAATATACACTGTATGTGCTGGTTATTATTATGACATTAATACTCTTACTATAATTATACTACTTTTATTCCACCTCCCATCATTATTCCTCAATATAATTCAAAATACTAAACACTAGTAAATGCTAAAATATATGTCAAAAGTCCAAAAGTCTTCTTTAAAAAATTACATACAACACTGGCTGGGTGCAGTGGCTCATGCCCATAATCCTAGCATTTTGGGAGGTCGAGGCAGGAGGATTGCTTAAGGCCAGGACTTCAAGATCAGCCTGTGAACGTAGTGACACCCACCTCTACAAAAAATAAAATTAAAAATGAGGCCAGCATGGTGGCACACGCCTGTAGTTAGTCCCAGCTACTAGGGAGGCTGAAGCAGAAGGACTGTTTGAGTCCAGGAGATGGAAGTGGCGCTGAGTTATGATCAGGCCACTGCACTCCAGCCTGGGTGACAGAGGGAGACCCTGTTGCTAAAAAAAAATAAACAAAAAAAAAAAAAATTTTTTTTTCTGATTGTACAATACATCTCAACTGGCTTTATCACCTCTCCTAAACCATTCTCCTCCAATGCATTCCTCCCCTGGCATTTCTTCTCTGACCAGTGATTTTACTAGTCATTCACTCGAGTCAAAAATCTGAGAGCTGTGTTGTATTATCCAATAGGCAGAAGTAGCACATGTAGGAGCCCCTTCTCTCCTCACCCCAGGAAAAGTGAGAAAAAATGTTGTGTGCGGGGTTATGTTGAATTTTTTTTTTCTTTTTTGAGACAGGGTCTGGCTCTGTGGCCCAGGCTGGAGTGCAGTGACATGAACTGTACTGCTGGACTGCAGCCTTGAACTCCTGGACTCAAGGGAGCCCCTCTCACCTCAGCTTTCAAAGCAGTTGGGACTACAGGCGCCCGTCACAGCGCAGGGCCCGTATAGTACGATTTAAGCAAATGCTGAAGTTATAATTCTTGTCTTTCACTTCCTTTTCTCTGTGGTCTCCTTTCCTCTTTATTTATTTATTTTTTTTTGAGACAGAGTCTCACTTTGTTGCCCTGGCTAGAGTGAGTGCCGTGGCGTCGGCCTAGCTCACAGCAACCTCAGACTCCCGGGCTCAAAAGCAATCCTACTGCCTCAGCTTCCCGAGTAGCTGGGACTACAGGCATGTGCCACCATGCCCGGCTAATTTTTTCTATATATTTTTAGCTGTCCAATTAATTTCTTTCTATTTTTGGTAGAGACGGGGTCTCGTTCTTGCTCAGGTCGGTCTTGAACTCCTTACCTTGAGCGATCCACCTGTCTCGGCCTCCCAGAGTGCTAGGATTACAGGCGTGAGCCACCGCGCCCGGCCTCCTCTTTATTTTAAATAAAAGATTATGTGTGGCCAGGCACTGTGGCTCACGTCCATAATCCTAGCACCCTGGGAGGCTGAGGCAGGCGGATCGTTTGAGCTCAGGAGTTCGAGACCAGCCAGAGCAAGAGCAAGACTCCGTTTCTACTATAAATAGAAAGAAATTGGCTGGACAACTAAAAATAGAAAAAATTAGCCGGGCATGGTGGTGCATGCCTGTAGTCCCAGCTACTCGGTAGGCTGAGGCAGAAGGATCGCTTGAGCCCAGGAGGTTGCTGTGAGCTAGGCTGACACCACAGCACTCTAGCCCAGGCAAGAGAGTGAGACTCTGTCTCAAAAAATTAAAAATTAAAAAAAAAAAGATTAGGTGTTACTAAGTTGCATTTTACTTAATATCTCCCCCTCAGGACTGTTTGTTTTTCCATTCCTGAGATACTTCACTTAGAATAAAGGCCTCCAGTTCCATCTCAGTTGCTGCAAAAGACGTTATTTCATGCCTTTTTTATGGCTAAAAGTAATCCATGGTGTGTGTGTTTGTGTCTGTGTGTGTGTGTGTTGTGTGTGTGTAGAATACACTGAAAATTTTATATTTTGATAGATCCTTTAAATCTGCGGTCCCCAACCCATAAGCCGTGGACCGCTACAGGTCTGTAGCCTGTTAGAAATGGGGCAGTGCATCACCACCCGAGCTCCACCCCCACACCTCCACCATGGAAAAATTGTCTTCCATGAAAGTTAGGAACCAGGCCTCAGGAGCTGAGAGGCGGGCAAGTCAGCAAAGCTTCATTTGTATTTAGCTGCACCTGCCACCCCCCAACCCACCCCCATAGAAAAATTATCTTCCATGAAACAGGTCACTGGTGCTAAAAGGTTGGGCACCATTGGTATAGCCTACTACACACCTAGGCTATATGGTATAGCCTATTGCTCCTAGGCTACAAATCTGTACAGCATGTTACTGTACTGAATATCATAGGCAACTGGAACACAATGGTAAGTATCTGCATATAATATCTAAACAGAAAAGGCACAGTGAAAATATGGTATAAAAGATTAAAAAAAAAAAAAAGGTACACCTATGAGGGTACTTACCATAACTAGAGCTTGTGGAACTGGATGACTCAGTGAGTGTGTAATGAGTGAATGTGGGAAGGCCTGGCATGTTAATGTATACTACTACAGAATCTGTAAACACTTAGGCTACACTAAATTATAAAATAAAAAACCTTTTCTCTCTTTAATAATAAATTGACTTTAGCTTACTATAACTTTTTTACTTTATAATCTTTTTTTTTAAAGTTTTTGACTCTTTTGTAACAACACTTGGCTTAAAACATACCTTATACAGCTATACAAAAATATTTTCTTTCTTTATATCCTTACTCCATAGTTTTTTTCTATTTTTAAATTTTTTTTAAACTTTCTAAACTTTCATGTTAAAAACCAAGACACAAACATACACATTTGCCTAAGTCTATACAGGGTCAGGATCATCAACATCACTGTCTTCCACATCTTGTCCCACTGAAAGGTCTTCAGGGGCAAGTAGCTGTCATGTCCTACAGTAATGCCTTCTTCTAGAATACCTCCTGAAGGACCTGCTTGAGGCTATTTTACAGTTAATTTGGAGGACACTCTGAAGATTTAAAAGTATAGTAAATACACTGCTGCTATAGTTTGGATATTTAACCCCCAAACTTCATATCAAAATTTGACCCCAATGCTGGAGGTGGGACCTAATGGGAAGTGTTTGGGTCATGGGAGTGGACTCTTCATGAATAGAGTAATGTCCTCCCTGTGGGGAGGTGAGTGAGTTCTAACTCTATTAGTTCCCATGAGAGCTGGTTGTTAAAAAACAGCCTAGCTCCTGCCCCCTATCTTGCTTTCTCTCCTGGCATGTGATCTCTGCACACACTGGCTCCTCCCCTTCACCATCTGCCATGAAAGGAAGCACCCTGAGGGCCTCACCAGAAGCCAAGCACATGCTTATAGAGCCTGCAGAATAATGAGCCAAATAAGCCTTTTTTCTATATAAATTATCCACTCTCAGGTATTCCTTCATAGCAACACAAATGGACTAAGACATACATAAACTATTAAGATAGGCATTTATTATCATTATCAAGGATTATGTACTATACCTAATCATATGTGCTAGACTTTTATGAGACTGGCAGCACAGTAGGTTTACTTACACCAGCATCATCACAAATATGAGTGATGCACTGCACTACTATATTACCAAGGCCATGACAAATGTGTCCAGGCACTAGAATTTTTCAGCTAAAATATGTGGTCCATCATTGAATAAAATGTCATTATGCAATGAATGATTGTATATCCAACAATGGCATTCTAATAATTTTATAAAAGGAACCCAATTGGCATATTGTAGAGCTTTCATGTAAATTATGAGATTAGCTATTTGAATGTGTGGGTTCCCTTATTGTTTATGAGCCACCAGTGCTCTCAGCTATGTGATTTTAAAATATTTGCCAATCCCCACTAACCAAAAGAACCACAAAACTACAGTACAATTGTCCCTTGGTACTGTGGGGGATTGGTTCCAGGACCCCCCTGCAGATACCAAAATCCATGGATGCTCAAGTCCCTGACACAAAATGGTGTAGAATTCGCATATAACCTGAGCACATCCTCCCATCTACTTTAAATCACCTCTAGATTACTTATAATACTTAATACAATGTAAATGCTATGTCAATAGATGTTATACTATACTGTTTAGGGAATGATAAGAAAAAAATGCCTGTACACTTTCAGTATAAACACCAATTTTTTTCCCCAAATATTTTCAATCCTCAGTTGGCTGAATCCACAGATGCAGAACCCACAGATACAGAGGGCCAATTACATATATTTGAATACTGGCAATTCTCACTATTGTTCCAGCCACACTAACCTTTTAAAGGTGTTCCTCAAATATGCCATGCTCATCATTGTACCTCCAGACCTTTGCCTTCGAATGCAGATCATTCAGATGATCAGCTCCCATATCTCCTCAGAGAGGTATTCCTAAACCAACTTAAGAAAAATGCCCTTCCTTCATTCCTCTTTGTACATTCAGAGCCAAGGTCTTGAGCTGGTAAAAGAGGCACTTTGCTTGGCTATGAGGCTGAAATTTTAATTCAGACTAAAAAGGATTTTTTTTAAAGACCACAAAGCTATGGGATCTGGCTGAAATGTCAGCATGTTAACAGGGAAGGAAAATTCAACAGAACATAGTCAAAAGCAGTATTTGGGGGAAAAATTATTTTCTGTTGTGAATAAATAAGTAAACTAGTGCCTCCGCCTTCGGAACACTTTTGATTATACTGTTCTCATCAGCAGTGTATTATTTATTTCTTTAGTGCATTTACTCATGAGAATATAAACTTCAAACTCTAAGGACCTTGTCTGTCATATTCACTACTGTATCAGTAACACTTACAATAGTACCCAGCACAGAGTAGAGGCTCAGTTTTTTTTTTTTTTTTTTTTTTTTTTAGAAAGTATCAATCTTTTGCCCAGGCTAGAGTTAGTGCCATGGCGTGATCCTAGTTAACAGCAACCGCAAACTCCCCTTGTATACCACGCTGTACAAACATTTACAGACAATGGATACCATTTT
>CAUYSK010005788.1:0-28002 GCA_963575035.1 Avahi laniger | reverse complement strand
AAGAATTAAATTGTCAATATTAATTGTAACAATAAGAACATCAACAAATAAGATTTTTACAAACCAAGTGCAGGGGTTTGCCTAGGTTTTGCATTAACTGCCTTGTGAGTTGTACTTAACTCACGCTAGTTTTGAGCCTGGGGCCTCGTGAAGCATATGTAACTCATGGTCTCTGTGTGAACTATTTTTCAAGTTACATATAACTCACATACAGAAAACAATAAAAAATAAATTTTTCATTAAATTAGAAAGGATTGTTTTGTTTTTGAAGTTTTGATTCTATTTTCATCATAATACACCATGGCCCCAAGGAATATTTTTTTTTTCTAGTATTAGAAAAAAATGTATTAATTTTTTTTTGAGACAACAGCTCACTCTGCTGTGCCAGAGGCACAGGCATCATCATAGGTCACAGCAACCTCAAGCTTCTGGGTTCAAGTGATCTTCCTGCCTCAGTCTCCCGAGTAGCTGGGACTAGAGGAGCATGCCACCACATCCAGATAATTTTTCTATTTTTTTTGTAGAGATGGGGTAGAGATGGGGGGGTGGTGTTCTTCACTCTTGCTCAGAGCTGGCCGGGTGTGGTGGCTCACGTCTGTAATCCTAGCTCTCTGGGAGGCCGAGGCAGGCGGATTGTTTGAGCTCAGGAGTTCGAGACCAGCCTGAGCAAGAGCGAGACCCCCCGTCTCTACTAAAAGTAGAAAGAAATTATCTGCACAGCTAAAAATATATAGAAAAAATTAGCCGGGCATGGTGGCACATGCCTGTAGTCCCAGCTGCTCGGGAGGCTGAGGCAGAAGGATTGCTTGAGCCTAGGAGTTTGAGGTTGCTGTGAGCTAGGCTGACGCCACAGCACTCTAGCCCGGACAACACAGTGAGACTATCTCAAAAAAAAAAAGAATCACAGAGCTCAAAGTCGAAAAGTGAGAGTGTTAAACAAAGGGTTAAAAATTGAGGAAACAAAAAATAACCCTCTAGTGGTGATAGTTAAGTCTTGGGTACTTCCACCTGGCTAATGACACCCAATTAAATTTCACACCATATAAAAGTGTAGGATGTCAGTGGATTTTTCTATTCTATAAAACTGGAAATGACAAATAGGAGGGTCAGAGCATCTCTGTTTGCAGTGTCTGTTGCACCTCATCGAACACAATCTTTGTGAGTTATTTGCTAAGACTGCTGCTGGATGAATTGCCTGTCATTTTAGGGAGAAAGGGATTAGGATTGCATTTCTGCTAGCTATATTTTCTGGTACGTATGCTTCCTTATTGATCCACGACATGACTTTTTGAGCTTCCTGGAAAGGGTAGTGAAAATTTGGCAAATGTGGTCACTCTGGGAGAAGGGGAGTTGTTTCCTAAGAGGCATGAATCTCCAAGAGAGAAGGTAATTGAACTTTATAACAAGAGATCTTACCTGTATTCTTAGAAACCGTGGCCTCGCATAAGTAGGCAGATAATCGGCAATGATCTGGAAGAGTTTCTTTCCGTCAAATTCACGGTTTTCTTTCATTTTAATGGAGGCCATGCCAATCCGGCCCTCATGACCTATAAATAAAGGGAGCAAAAATTACATGTGTTGTAGCTATTTATTTATGATGCTTTGCTCGTTCAAGAACTGTGGATCAAGACAACATTATAGGATAGTTGAATTTTTTATTTCAAATACATGTTAAAGATATTCTAAAGTGAATGTATTGATAGTAACAATAATAGCTATACATTGATTGAATGTTTATTATATGCCAAGCTCTATATTATGTGTATTTTATGGAATATCTCATTTAATCTTCACAACACCCTCATGAGGAGGTACAAATGTTATCTCCCTTTTACAGATGAAGAAATCGAGGCTTAAAGATAGCGAGGGACTTATTCAAGGTCACAGGGCAAATACTAGGGAGGGTCAGAAATGGAATCCAGGTAGGCTGGCTCCAATCCTGTCCTGGTAATCATTATTCTTTTATGAAAACATCTGAGTGGGAAACAGGTTGAACTGATGGCTAAAGATTTTTTTTTAACACTACAGAGAGAAGTCTTTGCTTCACTGTCATGAATAATGGAACAGGGTGTTGTCTAGGTTGCAATGTCAGGCCTGTTATGCCTCCAGGCACAAATACCACCTTTGCAGCTGACTTATTTAATCCAGGTTTGTAATAGATTTGCCTGTCTGCATTTCAGAGAGGCTGCGGGACTGGAGGTGCAGGGGTCAGCTGTTTTGTGCCCTCCCGTGGATGTCCATCTGTCCCGAGAAGATGTGCTCTCCACAAACAAAACACATCCTGACAGCAGGGCTGTGAGCAGAGAGGAGTTTAGAACAATCACCGCCGTTTTCTTGTGGGGACAGTGGTAATTAGGTATTAAAGTATCTTCTACCTGATCGGGCAGAGCCAAAGGGAGTCCAGGTCTACTTCCCTGATCTACTTAGCTGTAATCGGAGAGAGGGAAGGAGCCTCTCTTGGTCACCTGGGCCTCAGCTTTCGAAATCTCTCCCATGGTGATTGTGTGTTTACCTACGGCTCTAAGGAAGGCAAAACCCAAAAGGAAAAAAAAACGCCCCCTCATTTGGCTTGCCTCTTATCTGAAGGAGAGAGGTAGGGCACTGGATCCTCCTTCTTTAGGGGTCCCTGGTACCTATCTCAGGATCTCAAATGTCTCTAGTAAGCTCCTTTTAGAATGAAGGCAGGGGCTCATGCAACAGATATCTCCGCACTGACTGGCTCCTTGCTTCTTGCTCCGGCAGCAGCAGTGCCTGACCTAGGGGCAAATGGGCCCGTTGGTTCTTGGCTGCTGCCTGAGTCTGAGGTTAATTTGGGACTAGTTCAGCTCCGCAGGTAAGGTTCAAGTCTACAGCAGTTCTGGACTGAGTCTAAAGATCAATTCTGGCTTGGGATTCTTCAGAGCTGCACTGTCCAATATGGCAGCCGCTGGTTATTTGTGGGTATTACAACTGAAATTAATAATTAAATAAAATGAAAATCCTTAGTTGCCCTAGCTATATTCCCAGTGCTCAACAGCTACATGGTGGCTATTGGATACCATAATGGACGGTGCAGATATAGAACATTTTCATCATTGCCGAAAGTTCCATTGAGAATGAAAAGTTTTAGAGAGTAGCTGGGCAGGTCTGGTATGATACCTAGAAAAAGTCAGTCCCACTCTAGGTCCAAACCTAGAAGTTCCCTCTTGGTCCAAAGCTGAGATCTGTGAAGGCCTTGCTTAGAATCACCCAGAGTGGGCTGATAATCTCATTTTAGAAAGGCCTGCTGCATTTCTAGGCTGGAATGGGGGTGGCCTTTGCAGATGGGAGGCCAGACAGCATCGAGTGTGGCACTGAGAGTCACAGAGTCTGAAAGTTTAGACTTAGTTTGCCTGAGAGCCCAAGAACAGGTGGAAGCTGAACCACAGAGGAAAGCCACATTCAGATGTACTGAGTTGGCTGCTGTAATGGAACATAAGTCAGACATAAGCTCCTTACTCCCTGGTGGCTGAAAGAATTGTTTAATTCTCTGGCTGGCAGGAGAAAACAATGACAAACTTTGCCCTGGGGTTAAAATTATGCTCAGCTACTGTGTGGCTTTAGGCAGAGCTTTCTGTCTTGTGCATACCTGGCACGGGCACTCCATACACATTCACTTCTTGGACAAAATCGACCAGTCCTACTATGTCAGCAACTTCGGTGGTGGCCACATTTTCCCCTTTCCACCTGGAAGAAAAGGCAAGGTACGCAGAGGTCACTGGTGGCTTCTGGCCCAGATTGCAACGACAAAGAGCAGGTGTTTCCTTCAGACCTCTGCAGGGTAGCTGACCTTGTCTTCCCCATCTTGCCCCCTAAATCCCCAACTTAGTTATGGGTGAAGTATCCTGCTTGAGACATAAAAGGCAAAGTTATATACCTAGATAATAAAATAGGGAATTTTATTTTATTTTCGAGACAGGCTCTTGCTCTGTCACCTGGGCTGGAGTGTTGTGGTGTAATCACAGCTCGCTGCAGCTGTGAACTCCTGGGCTCAAGTGATCCTTCCACCTCAGCCTCCTGAGTAGCTGGGACCACAGGTGCACGTGACCAGGCTAATTAAAAAAAATTCTTTTTTTTTTTTTTTTCTTTCAGAGATGGAGTCTCGCTATATTGCCCAGGTTGGTCTCAAACTTCTGGTCTTATGTGATTCTCTTGCCTGGGCCTCCTGAAGTGCTGGGATTATAGGTGTGAGCTATTGTACCCAGCAAAAATGTGGAATTTTAGTCTCGTCACATGAAACACGATACACAGAAAGATGTTGTTCTAATGTTAAAATACAGCCTTGGCTAAGAAAGGCACTGGAAATCAGAAATAAGTCTCAATTACTTTTTGCTGTGTTTAGACTTCTCACTTTTCTCATGTATTAAGTTGCTATTTAATTTAATTACTGAAATTCTGTGTAATAGAATTTCATATTTGTATTTCAGGGTCTCAGGGCAAAAAGAAAGCTTTTGATTAAAAAGGAAAAAAAAATCATACGTTAGTTGCAGGGAGATTATACTGTTAAGGCCCAATTAGGTGCTATTTTTCACCTAATAAAGAGTTCAATTTTGTTTTACATAAATATTTCAGATCTCCCAGAAGTATCTTCTTAAGGACATGAAGGTGGCATAAAATAATGATATGGAGCCTGAGCCACAGAATATGAGAGGTGGAAGGGACCCTGAGGATCACTGGGACCCTCATTTCATGGGTGAAAGAACTAGGTCCTGAGTAGATACCTGCCTTGATAACACTCCTGGTCGGGGGCACAGGGGAGCTTGGTTCTCCTCATTCAACCCCGAGAGATCTACCTATCGCAGTCAGATGGCTTCCATCCCTTCCTCGTTCAGTCGTGCAAAAAGTAATTATGTGTGTCAGGCACCGTGCTAGGAGCTGGGGGTGAACAGGCAAACCTCCCTCAGGGGTTTACACACCATGGAAGCTGTGTCAGGAAGCTGGAAGACTGTGCTGTTGTTAAGCATTAATTTCGTGGTCTATTAGAAGGACTTTCAAACTTCCTAGTGCTGACCTGGGGGTTCTGTGGGAAAGGAGCTGGCTGGGGAAGGAGGGAGGACTCTGAACGCCTCACCCCCTCTTCAACCAGATCAGCGCCACATGAGTGTGCATGGGATTTCATCTGAAGAAAAGCCCCATGACTGGAAGCTGCGTGAAAATCCCTGGCTGTCCTAAGAGTGACCAGCAATAACACAGGACAAACATGAGTTAAAAGGACTTTGGTCTCCAGAATTCTGACACAGGTTTCCTGTCTCACTCTCATCTGGTGTTGCTCAACCAAGTTACCCGTGCACTGCAGAGCGACGCTGCACACACTTCACTCCTTATTCTCTGGGGACACAGGTTGAACCGACACTCTAAAGAGACAGAAGGGAACGAAGCACCATAACCAAAGTGGAATGTGATTCCAGCTTAGGAGGAAGCTGAACTGTACATGTGTTTTCTTTTGGCTAAATAATTTAGAGAAACCAACCGGAATGTATCGCCAACTCTGTCATGGAAGTAGACGAAATTTTCATTGTCAATCATTAAGAGATCTCCAGTGTTGAAATACAGGTCTCCTTTCTTAAAGACGTCTCTCAGTTTTTTCTTCTCTGTCTGAGTCTTCCCCCCAGCATAGCCGCTAAATGGTGTAAGTTGTGTGATTTTGCAAACCAGGAGTCCCACTTCACCTAAGACAGAGGAAAGTAAATTATTATTTTATGTGCTAGAGGTAAGCACATTTATATATCAACCTATTCTTAAAACTGATACCATATAACCTATTAGCAACAAGCTGGCTGTAGAAAGTATCATTTTCCATGCATGTGTACATGTGAATTATATATATTAATACTTATGCATCATATACACACATATATACACTACACACATACACATCATTCTATATGGCCACGCATCTGTAATTCTTTTAATGCTAATATTTTACTGAATGACTTACACACAATTAGACAAATGCACAAGTAGTTAAAGCTTACAAGTAAAGACCACCTAAAGCTAAGTATAGTTTGCAACCATACTTATATATCCCTTCCCACAAAACACTGCATAAGCAAGAAGTTCTTAAGCTAGGTTTAAAACTATAATTGTTTTACATGTAGTGGTAAATTAGCATCTTTTGGAATTTCTGTTATATCTGAGGATACTTAAGCCCTCCCTTTCCCTACTCTGATAAATTTTACCACGTGGCAATAATGTTAGTTCTCAAATGGCCCTTGGTCAAGACAAGAAAGGGCACAGGTTAACTGAACAAAAGTCCACTGTACCTTTAGGAACTCTAATGCAATATCCATTTCCATCACGAACAGGTTCATCTTTCTCCACATCATATTTAATCAAGTCATGAGATATCACTTTCTGGCAAAATTAAAATATATCATTTTGAGTACACATTTTTTACAATCTTTTATCGTGGTATAACATACATACAGTACATAAAGTACACATACCTTAAGTGTACAAGTTGGTGAAATTTTGCATTTGTATGCACCCATGTAACTACCACCAGATCAAGATATAAAACATGGGCGCGGTGGCTCAGACCTGTAATCCCAGCACTCTGGGAGGCTGAGGTGGGAGGATTGCTTGAGGTCAGGAGTTTGAGACCAGCCTGAGCAAGAGTGAGACCCCATCTCTATTAAAACAGAAAAAATTAGCAGCGCATAGTGGTGCGCATGCCTGTAGTCCCAGCTACTTGGGAGGCTGAGGCAGGAGGATCGCTTGAGCCCAGGAATCTGAGGTTGCTGTGAGCTAGGTTGATGCCACAGCACTCTAGCCTGGGCAACAGAGAGAGACTCTGTCTCAAAAAAAAAAAAATTTTTATATACATATATATATATGTATATATAATTTTTTTTTTCACCTGAAGTCTCCTCCTGCTCCTTTCTGTGAAGTTAACTACTACTCTGACTTTTATCACCATCAATTGATCTTAAAGCTGAAATAAGTGAAATAAAAGTATGCCTCTGTGTCTGTTTCTTTCACTTGGTATGTCTGTGATATTCATTCATCCATGTGGGTACTCCTATTAGTGGTTTATTTTTTATTGCCATGCAGTTTTCCCTTGTATGAATATATCATGACTTATTGATCTATTCTCCTGTTAATGGGTATTTGGATTGTTTCTAGTTTTGGACTATTATAAATAAAGCTGTTATAAACATTCTTGTACATGTCTTTTGGTGGATATATCACACAGGGGTTTTTAAAATCTTGTATAACCTTGCCACTATTAGATGTTTCACATTTCTAGGGAAATGTTATCCAATATATTTAACAATCAAAGGCATAATCATTTCATGCCCATAACTATAAAATTATTAAAATTCTGTCATATTTAATATAATTCAATGGCTTAAAGATTTAAATTCCAATAATTCAGTCAGAGCAATAAGTATATTATCCCTATTGGCAGAAAATGCAAGTATGACAGTATCTGGATGTAATTATTAGCCATGATTACTGTGTCTGTTGCAAGTTTATATTTAAGTCTATGTGATAAAGCAACCAATCACATGCTTTAGTATTAGCAGCTTATTAAAAAGCAAGTGGCGTTTATGGTCAACAAATGTAGATCCTCTTTATTTGCAAGAATGGCAAAAATTTCTGGGTGGTAACTAGTGCTTCTATCGATATCAATATTTTTCTCAATGTGGTTTTGCTTAAAGTATAAAAACTGACAATAAAACATGGCAGTCGATGGATAGGAAAGCAAAGAACTAGTAACACACACCACCAGCTGACCCTCTGAGTGGTTCTGGCAGGGAGTAGGAGACGGATTCCGTCGTAGCAATGCTGCCCGGGGGAGTCTTCTGCGATGATGAAAATGTTCTACACCTGCCCTGCTCAACATGCTAGTCTAGTGTGACCAAGAAACTGAATTTCAACTTTTATTCACATAGTTTAAAACAGCCACATGTAGCCAGTAGCTACTGTTTGGATAGTGCAGGTCTGGAGGGCAGTGGAGGGACCTGTGTCACGTAGGTTTGGCTGTCATTGTCAGAGAAATTCCTTAGACTGAGGAACATCTTGAGATCAGGCCAGAATATAAGAAATGGAATGACAATTATCATTACACCTAACAATTATCCAAGGCTATTATATGACAGGCACTGGGCTATAGCCTCTAAGAGCTTTTTCATAAAGTTATTTAATTTAATCCTTTCAACAATCCCTTTCTCTTACTGAGTGCAGACTAGACCCTGGGCTCAATATCTTCTCTTTTAGTCTCTGTTTTACAGATGATGAAATTGAGGCCTAAGGAACATAAGTAACTTGCCCAAGGTCACTCAGCTAGTATGTGGAGGTGCTGAGATTTGCTCTCCAGAGCCAGGGCTCTTGTGCACACTGATTTCTGTCCTCTGTACTCTGCTGGTTTGTCCCTGAGGACATAGGTTGCCCGGGAGTTCCAGTGTGGCTGTTCCATGACCAGGCAGGATGAGCTGCCCAGAGACCACAGCGACTTCTCAAATCAGTGGAGTTTCAGCGTTTGCTGAATATTCCTAGAATTTTGCAGAATAGTTCGTTATCTGGAAGACTGACTGCTTGAGCACAAAAATACAACACATTGTCCAGAGACCTCAAGCAATATAATGACTGACAGGGCAGAGACTCCTGTGTGAGCTGGCTTAAATATAAGAAATATCGTTCTGGTGGAATTATTAGGTGAACAGAATGTTCAGCAGATCGAGAACTGGGATGCCTGGGCCCCACCTCAGAGCAACTGAATCCCCTGGGGCCCTGCATCCATGCATATAAAAAGCTTCCCAGGTGATTGTGATGCACGGCACAATTAAAGGGAAATGCGCTTTCCAGTGTGCAATAAATTTACAGAAATTGTAACCTTTGGGTGTTTTATCATGTATAAGTATAAATGGCAACAGAAAGACTTTATCTAAATTGCAGATGTCAAAGGCACAATGCATTGTTATTAGTAGAAACTGAGATGTTTTTAATTTGAGGATCTTGATTTTTTGAGGTCATTGTCACAGAGAGTGAGCAAAACCTCTTGAGGATACAGATGGGACATATCTCTGATGCTGCTTGAGTTCTGATAATGACATACCTTTTAAGAAATCTCTGCATTCTGCGCACCATCCAAGGGATGGACACGCTTGAAACTCGGACTTGGGGGGGAGGGGGGAGGCAAAGGCAACATACCTAACCTAAACATCTGTACCCCCATAATATGCTGAAATAAAAAAAAAAGAAATCGTTGCATTCTGAAAACCAGCTACGTATTCTCTCATTTTTCAATGTACTTACGCTCTGTAGGAAGTTTCTTCTTCCAACAGCACCTATTTTTCTTGTGTAATTCATAAATCCAATATTACTTTCAGTGGCAGCATAGAACTCGTAAATGTGAATATCCCCAAACCTCTTGATGAATTCCCTCCACACGTCTGCTCGTAAGCCATTTCCCATCGCCATTCTCACTTTATGGTCACGGTCGTTCGGTTTCTGTGGTAGGGGGAGAAGAAGGGACCAACCTGAAACATCTCCGGAGCCTGAACTTATATATTAATACTTGCCTTTATGTTTTACATATTTAATTTATATTAACAATTGCCTTTATTTTCTACATACCTATGTTGGTTACGAATTTCCCTCAGTGCATGACTTTCCTGCCACCCGCACACGTTGTCTCCTCTCCCTCTAACACAAGGAGTATGGTCTGACAGCTGGAACTCTGAGTTAATCATCAAAAGACTTGGATTTTTCCATTTTGATTTTTAAGGGGCAAGGTGAGACAATCTGACAGAACCAGATGATGCCAACATCTAATCTAAAGTTACAATAATGTGTTAATAGTTTTCTTGATGGGGCTGGTGAGTATCAGTGAATTTCCAGAAAGGAGGAGGCAACATGGGAAAGGTCTGTCAGAGATGGACACAATCTGCTTCTAGGAGGACCCTGGGCAGCGTCTCTCATGGTGAGCCAACGATTTTCACTTGATAATGAACAAAACTGGGAACACACGCCAATGAGAC
This sequence comes from Avahi laniger, assembly GCA_963575035.1. NCBI lineage: Eukaryota > Metazoa > Chordata > Mammalia > Primates > Indriidae > Avahi > Avahi laniger. The sequence goes on along the minus strand of CAUYSK010005788.1, from coordinate 17,998 downwards.
AGAGAGAGAGAGAGAGAGAGAGAGAGAGAGAGAGAGACACACACACACGGAGGCAGGGAGGGAGGGAGAGGAGGGCCATTTTTTTCTTTTTTCTTTCTTTTTGTTTTTTCTGAGACAAGGTCTCACTGTGTTGCACAGTCTGGTCTTAAACTCCTGATCCTCCCACCTCAGCCTCCCGAGTAGCTGGGACTATAGGCCCTGCACTGGCCTGAGAATCATTTTCTACAAAGTCATTAAAAAGCAATAATGTCTGGCCAGGCATGGTGGCTCACGCCTGTAATCCTAACACTCTGGGAGGCCGAGGCAGAGGGATTGCTTGAGGTCAGGAGTTTGAGACCAGCTCTGAGCAAGAGTGAGACCCCGTCTCTACTAAAAATAGAAAGAAATTAGCCAGACAACTAAAAACATATAGGAAAAATTAGCTGGGCATGGTGGCGCATGCCTGTAGTCCCAGCTACTCAGGAGGCTGAGGCAGGAGGATTACTTGAGCCCAGGAGTCTGAGGTTGCAGTGAGCTAGGCTGACGCCACGACACTCTAGTCTAAGCAACAGAGCGAGACTCTGCCTCAAAAAAAAAAAAAATAAAGCAATAATGTGAGGGCCTGAGGGACTAGAGAGAAGAATCTTCATATGCCCTCATTTAACAGGAAGACCCAGAGGTCACAAGACCAGTTAGAACTGAACTAAGACAACAAACCTGGCCCAGTGGGATGAGAAGGGGAAGAGGAGGAGGAAGCTGGCTCCCAGTGGCCTCAGGTGGCCAGGGAGGAATATGCTTTGCTATAAATAAAAATGGCAAAGGAAAATCTGTTTTGGGCGTAAGGTCTGAAAGGCATCTCTCCTGGGTCAGCACGAGAGGTGGGGCTTGGACCAGGCCACCTTCCATTCAACCAAACTCATTTACAAGTCCCGCACGGAAACGTCCAAACCAATGGTGGTTTCAATGATATTTTATATAAATAAGGCAATTTATGTCCTCCTAGGAAGTCACAGCCTGGCAGGAGAGACAGGTAAATAAATAGGTATAATTTTATCTGGCAAACTGTGTTACTCTGTGACCTTTATTCTAACAGAGATCAGAATGAAATGGGGTCAGAGTGCTAAGGTCATCAGGGCTCTCCCCTCACATCACATGTTAATTTCTTTGATCGAACAGCAACTGCTTAAATTAGAGCATTTTCTACGTTATTTCCTACACTGCGAAATCACTGTGGAGTGACTTTGGAATAACTGTTCCTCTTGGAAAAGAACTGTTTACAGCGGGAAGCTGGCAGTTCTCTACAAGGGGGAGGGCCTTTGCATGGCCGTTTAAAACCACAGCGAAACAAACTCTGAGTTGGTTTCCACGCAGGAGGAGATAAGGGGCCAGGGAGGCGGCAAATATGCATTTCACTTTTAAGCAGCTTGTTGGCCCAAACTGAGGTGGCGAAGCTCTTTCAGCAGTCCTAACCAGAGGGCAGATACTGGCCACTGGTACAAACAGGGCCTTTGAGCATTCTGAGGAGGAGGAAACCTGTAAAGAGACCGGGGCCCCTTGCCAGTGGCTCTTAACCAGGGAGTCTGGAAGAGTCGCCCGAGAAACCTTTTGAACCTGCATGAGCCCTAGACACTTCCCCTGGGTAGGAATCTGTCCTCTTAATCAGCTCCCTGGGTTCACAGGTCACCAAACCTATTCCCCTTTATAACTACCAAGTGGGGAGACCATATTCCAGTTTGCCAGGGTGAGTCCCGGCTATGCCTGTTGTCCTGGCGTGCCTATCGCCTCCCGTTACTTTTCACTCTCAGGTGTCCCCCTCTGGATAATAAGTTGTAGCGTTATCCTGCCCATGAGGCACTATTCTCCTCAGTAATGACTGTCAGTTTTCAGAGACCACCCTTGCCCCCTCCACCTCCACTGTCTCTCCAAGAATAATAAAATAATACAAATATCTGAAGAGTACTTCATTTTGCTTAAAAATAATCACCTGACCCGGGTACTGACCTGCTCACAGGCCTGCATCAGAAGCTCTCAGGCCTGCATCAGAAGCTCCAAAGCAGCATTCCTGTGCGTAAACCCAAGACCTTACTTATCCCATGTGCAGCCCACGATCAACCCTCCTTCTAGCCACTTACTTTATTTCCTGGTCTAATGTTCACAAACCTGTCTCCCTCATTAGATGGTAAACTCCTTTGAGGTCAAATAGATGTCTGTATCATCCCCAGTGCTTGGATCCATGTTTTGCATGTAGCAGACTTCCTGCAGTAAAATAAATACCCTCCACCAAGAAACCCTCAATTGTCCCCTCAACAGCTAGTGGCAGGGACATCAGCGTGAGAGCAGGGCTTAGGGTGCTGGAGGCCTCAGATGCTCTGGGTGCGTGAGAAGCTGGCCAGCCTCACAGGTGCAGCTGTCACCTGTGGGTGGCAGGTAGCTGGGCTCCTAATCACAACACCATGGGCTCAGTTTTCATTGTACGACTGAGGGATCTTGTTACACCAGCAAAAGGGATTAGAGCCCTGGGCTGGAAATGTTTACGCACACAAACGGGAGACCCTGGAGCCTTCTAAGATGACTGGTTCCCAACTAATCTTTTGTTCACCTGTGGCTGAAAGTAGACTATGACTCGAGTTTTCCTTTCCCATAGGGAAAACAGGGTTTCTCCAGCACCAAAGCCACTCCTCAGAGGAACAGATTTTTAGGTCAAGGGTCATCTTCTCATGTTTGTTCACAAGGATATAACCTTCTCCTCCACATTTGAGCTAAGGTGTGACATGCAAACACACCTGGGGCACTTAAATCCGCACTAGGATTAAATGACTGATGAAGAGTGAGAGGTCAGGGTGTCCGGGGAGGGATATAGGGTGCCAGGCAGTTAGAATAAGCAGAAAGCTTCCACAGAGGACTTTTCTATGCATCAGGCATTTGGTCTGTATTACCTTAAGTTTCTAAAGAACCCTATCAAAATGTGATAGCTAATAAAGTATTTGCCTTATATTATGGAGCCCTTGGGAAGCTTAAAATAATGTGCCCAAGATCACAAACGCAGCAAATATAATAGTTGCTCCAAGATTCAAATCCAAATGACTAGGTGACTTCACCTTAATTAAGGTGACTCCTTAATTAAAAAAAAAAAGAAAAAACAGAGAGTTGACACACACACATAGATTAAGAGTCAAATAGTACCGAAAGGCTCTTAAATGCTGTGTTCATTCCACTTATCTGCCCCCACCTTTGTCCCAGCTTGCCGCACAGAGGCGGACACTTTCAACTCCAGTAGGTGTTTCTTCCGATCTCCGTATTTCTAAGTGAAATGCTTATTCTGCTATCTCTTGATTCAACAGTTTTAGATTTCTTACTGATGAGGTTCATCCTTTAGATGAGGATGAAGCTCTCTCTCATTTTTCTAGTATCACAGTTTTTGGTTACATCAATATTCAGTGTTCACATTATTTTGTCCATAATACACCATGAACAAATTCTTGAACACATTTTTTTTCCTGGAATTAATTGCTTCCCTGCCCATTTACTTTATTTTCTTTGTGTCTATTTATTAAGTCTTTCCTTACCCTCCAGCAGCCTCTAAATAAAATCTTCCTCATAGTGAACTCTATCAGATGATATAATTTCTTTTTTCCCATTATGTTTCTTTCTTTCTACTCCAACCTGGACTAGTTGCTTGCTAGGCCTGAAGATTCCCTTTGTCTCTTTTTCCTGGATCCCGTGTCTTCTTCTCTTTTTTCATCTCTTCTTTTGGATGGAATATTCTCTCTAGTAACTTCCCAAAGGGGAATATGTAAGAGGTAAGTTTTTTGTTTTTGAGACTTTGAATGTCTGAAAATATTCTTATTACATACCTGATTGATAATTTGGCAGGATATATAATTCTAGATGGGCAATAATTTTTACTTAGAATTTTGAAAGTACCACTGTGTTTTGCAGCTTATGGTGTTGCTGTTGACAAGTCAAATATCATTCTTATAAAATCATCTCCCTCTTTTTTGATAGTTTTGAATTCCATCATGGTGCAATTTTTTTTTCCTTCATTAACTTTACCGGGAACTCTACTGGCCCTTTCCATCTGTCTTCAGTCCTGGGAGGTTTTCTTGTATTATTTTTTTGATAATTTCCTCCTCTCCATTTTCTCTATTTTCTTTTCCTGTTAAACATATGTTGGACCTCTTTAATTGATCTCTAATTTTCTTATCTAGTCTCTCCCAATGTCCATCAATCTATCCTTTTGTTCAACTTTCCCTAAGATTTCTCAGTTTTATCTTTCATTCTTTCTATGAATTAAAGACTTTTAAAAATCATTTTTAAAAATTTTCAGGTCTTATCCATTTTATTTTTTGTAAAACACCTCTCTTGTTTTATAAATACAGTATTCTCTTTAATCTTTCCAAGGATATTAATTATAGGTTTTTGGAGGTTTTCCTCCTGTTCTTTGAATTAATGTTTCTTATTTTCTTTTGATGGTCCCTCCTGTTGGAGGCTTTCCTTAGGTGCCTGGTGATCCTTGATGTCTGTTCCTATTCAAGAGTAAGGCCACAAAAAGAAGTCTGAGCAGCCCTGTGTGTAGCAGGGGCTACTGCCAGGTGGGCTGCCCTGTTGGGTGATGAGGCAGTAAGCCAATGTCTGATTTCTTTTCTGGAAAGGTTAGTTCTTTCTAAGAATGACCCTATTCCATTCTCCTGCCTGCAAGCATAAACTCAGTACTGAAGTTCCAAAAGCTGTGCAGGGGAAAGGAGCTGGGGTTCTCCCTGGCCAGTATGTAGATATTTACTCAATCTCTGTTTCCAATGTCTCACCACTGTCTTTCTCCATTCTTGGGGTCCTTGAGGTCAAAGCTTCTTTAAATCTTCTCCAGAGAATAAACATGTTGCCTACAGGGCTGGGAAGAGGAACAGCAGGTCTAGTTACTCCCCATACAGATTTTCAAACTATCCTGTTTTCAAGCTTGCCATTTCATCCCACTTTTATTTGTATTCACTGCTTTCAATTTCTCAGCATTCAGGAAGCCTTCCTTCTTCTTGGCCTTACTTCTTAAGTTTCACCGTCCTTAGCCCTACTAGGTCGCCTTCATTGTTCAGCTTTCTTTACTATGTAGTTCATGGTTGTAATGTCTCTTAGTTTCTTAGATGATGGAGCTTTCCTTGTCTTCCTTGTTTTTGGGGGACTTCCCAGAGTTGAAAGGGCAGGAGGTCTTTACCACCTTAGAAAAACTCTAGAGTCCATGTTCTTAATAACTAACATGTTATAACTTCTGCCTGGATGAGGGCCCACCTGTCTGCTTTCCAGAAGACGCCTTTGTCCTTCCAGTGTATTCTCCCCACTGCAGCCAAAAGGACGGTCTAAAAACGCCATCTCCCTCATCACCCTCACACATCAGGCCCTTTAGTTGTGATGTGTCCTGTTCACATTTAAGTCTCAGCATAAAGCCCTTGCCATGTGGTCCTCTAATAGGTCTCGCCTCTGCCACACTGCTGTGGCTCCCAGTGTGCCAGGTGACTTTGTTCCACTACACACACGCTGTTCCAGCTAACGAGAAGCCCCTCTTTCCTTGCCTGGCTGGAGAACTCTGCAGCCTTCAAAACTCATCTTCTTTGGCAAACCTTCCCAATCCTACGCTCCTTCCCTCTTTCTCCCGGCCTGTCTCCCATCTCGGCCCCCAGTCAAATTCATCACTCTCCACTCTATGCTGCTTCACACCCATCATTCTCTTTTCTACCAGGATGAAAGTGAAGCAGAGATGGAAATTTTAGGCAGGAAGGGACCACAGAGGTTATCAAATTTCAGAGGGAAGACCGGTAACACTAGGGAGGTAAGTGGAGTCTATTCAGCCCTTTCAGGGTTCTGATCTATCTCATTTCCCCTTGCAAATGCCAGGACTTTTATGTGTGGCCCCTGGAACTCTCCTCTAGTTCCCTCTCCTCCTCCTCCCACTCTGGTCACACTCTCAGCAGGCAGCATAAAGCCTCCTTTAGTCCCTGTGCTATAGGAAAGAAACATTCAGCTTTGGTAATATCTTGCTCCAACAAGTAAGTTTTCCTAAATGACATCATTTTTTAGGCAACTACACGAACAAAATGGGAGCTGACAACTGCTCACTGCAAGAAATGAACCAGAATGTTCTTTCATTATAAACAGGTGCTCTGAGAGCAAAGGCCCAAATACAACAAGGGAAGACAGGTAAAATGGATAAAGAATATTCACCATAATACTGTAAAAATCACCTAAGTCAATAGCTTTGCTATCCAACATCCCACTCACCCTCAGATGAGAGTGATGAACTGACTAATTTGAATATCTTCTCTTATTTCTTCCTTTGTGTATGGGGGGAAGAATTTTCATTGATTCATTCGATAAATATGTATGGGGCATCTACTATGAGTGACATACTATTAGGCATAGAACATAATGATAATGATAATAATGGCTACCAATTTTTAGCATTTACTAAGTGCCAGGTATTTTGCTATGTACTTTATATACACCATCTCATATTGTCTTCACAGACCTCCTGTGAGGTAGATCTGCTATTTCCCCTGTTGGCTCATGGGAAGCTGAGATTTAGAGAGGTTAACTCTTCTGCTCAAATGGCAGAGTTAGGATTCAGGCCTATTGACTCCAGAGTCCTTGCTCTTAAGCACTGCTTTAAGTACCTGGAGCGAAACCTGAACCACTATCATATGGGTGGCTGGGAGCATTCTCTCACAGTCCTCTGCCCTACCAAAGCAGCTATTGAACGCGGTTGAGAACAGGCGGAGAAGCATAGTGGCCTCTGCCTCCCAACACTGGCCCCAGAGCCTCCTGAGGAGCTGTGCCATGTCTACAGATGGGCGACAGCTGGTTCAGCTGCTCGGCTAAGGCAGAAGTTGCTTCCCTGAGATCCAGTGCCTGGCGGCTGTGGGGGGTGTCCGCCCCTCCAGGGACAGCCCGCTCTTCTAGGCAGCTCTGAGGGTGAGAAAGCTCCTGATTACATTGATCCAGAGTCTTCCACCATTCACTCTGGATTTTATCCACTTTTGTTTGAGAAAATCTTTATTTTGCTATAATCTTTATTTAAGCTCTGTAGAATCTGGGCTTCCCATGATGACCTATGATTTAAACAAAAATCTTTAACTGGAGGCTTTTTGGAGATAACTTTGATCATTTATTACAATGCTTATAAGTATTTTCCAGACAGACAGAACTTAGGGATGGGGAAGCAATGGCAAACAGGAACTCCGGATCTATTTCTAGATTAGGGGTCACCATGACTGTATACCAAATCATAATATATTTTGAAGGTGTAGAACCCCAATCAAACTGTCTTTGTTTTCCAGCATTTGAGATAACTTTACAAAAAAGGTAGAAGAGAGCGTGTGTATGTGTTTGTGTGAGCCTGAAGACAGCTACACACAAACATGTTTATTTTCCTCCAGTCCAAAGGAGGCTCCCTTTAGACCTAATAGAAACGGCACACACTCCCCAAGGAGACTTCTAACCGACGAGGGGGTGCCTTTAAGGTAGAGAAGAAAAGCCAAGCAGAAGGGCCCCATATGGATTTCTGGGTTTTAACAGAGAGGCACGCAACCTTGAGGACCAGGTGGAATACTAATATGAAAAAAAATTCAATAATGCATTAACAGAAACTCTTATGGAAAAGGTCCTAACCCAGCTCACATAAAATTATATCCCTCATGAATCTGTTGAATCTGTCAAAAAACCAGAATAATATGTGCTAAGCCCGAACATTTTGGGGGAAATATATTACCTCCCTCAACTCAATTACACGTTTTTCAGGGGCAAGAAATGAGAGATTCATTCATCAAAATTTGTTGATGCCTATGATCCGCCAGTTACAGGGCTTGGTGCTGCGGATCTGGCAGTGGACTGAGCCCGTTTGTATGAGACTTTCGTTTAAGGGGGTGTGGAGCAGACAGTAATCACATACACCTGTACTATGTCAGGAGCCACAAGTTCCAAGAAAAGCAGTAACAAGGTGGATAGCGAAGGGCAGGTGGCATGTTTGATAATTAGCAGGAGGAGCCTCTAACGAGGCAGCATCTGCGCCAAGACTGAGTGAAATAGAGGAGAGAGTCCTGGGGGAAGAGCGTCTCACTCTTCTTTCTATGGCACACAGCAGCTCGTACATAAGTTGAACAAAACAGGTGCTTATCAATAGCAATTTATCAACTCAGTGATCCTTTGAGTTTGTTTTGTGTTGACTGAATAGATTAAAGGAATTAAAATCTGGTGAGTTTACTACATTACCTAGTCCAGTGGTTCTCAACTAGAGTAGAATGTGCCTGACCAGGGACATTTAGCAATGTCTGGAGACAGTTTGATTATCATGACCCGGGGAGGGGGAAGGTTACTACTGGCATCTTGTGGGTAAAAGCCAAAGATGCTGCCAAGCATTCTACAATGCACAGAATAAGTCCATACGGCAAAGAATTAATGAGCCCGAAATGCCAGCAGTGCCACTATTGAGAAATCCTGATCTGGTACCAAAGCCAGCCACCAGATCTCCGAAGAGCTCTTGAGAACCCTATCAAGATAGCTGGACGTCTGTGAACAGGGCAGATCCACGGCCCTTGGAGTTACCTTGGGGTGTCTGTTCCCAGCTTGGTGACAGATTTGGTTGGTTGGTTTCAAAGTCACATGGGGACTTATTCATTAAAGAACATAAGCTTCCTGCATGCTTTTAATATAAAAGAGGCCAAGAAGATGCGGTCCCTGCCATCAAAGATGTTTCAGCCTGGGGATGTGAGGCATGAAGACAAACACCTACAATGTGGCAAGGGCTGGAAGAGGGTAGAAATAAAATGATGTAGCGGAAAGAGGTAATGACTTTTGTTGGAGTGATCCAAATAAATTTAACATATGAAGTATCAAACAGACTGTAAAACTGGAGCCCTATCAGGAACCCAATTGTATGCAATAATACCATTGGCAAGATGGTGGGAAAAACCTGGAATTAGTTTGATATTAGTTGCCTGAGAAACCAAATTTTAAAAAGTAACTTAAAATGATCAGGAGTTAGCACAATACCCACGCCTTTTGATCCAGCAATCCTTCCCTTTGGGATGTACCCTAAAATAACTATTCAATAGCAGAAAATAAAGCAAGATTTCCTATCCACTGTAATATTAGCTATAAATGTAAGGGAAATATTTTATCAGTTTCATTTTCCTCCATGGTTATGCAGGTCTTTTAATATGAATTGACTGATTAAGTAAGAAATTCAAGTGACTGGAAATTATGGAATGAAGCCAATTAAATTGTAATATAGTAAGCACTAAAATAAGAGTATTTCCCAAAATGTCATCTGTAGACCTCTTATTTCAGAAGCACCTGTTTGCTAATTATGCAAATTTATGGACCCTAACCCATGACTATTGAAACAGAATCTCTAAAGATGGAAGGTCTAGAAATACGCATTTCTTAATGTGTGACACACATTTCTTAATATGTAATTTTATGGGAAAAATTACAACAACATAGAATAACATGAATAAAAATACTAGATAAAAAAATAAAAACATATGAGGTATCACTTGCACTAGGCTTTGACAATGGGTTTTAGTAAACAGAGAGGGAAATGGAAGTTATATTAGGTAGAAGGTAAGATGTAAAAACAGGTAAAAAGGCAGGGAATAATAATAATAATAATTATGACAATAATAACAGCCATTTAGTAAGCCCCCTCTATGGAGCAGATGTAGTGTCAAGCACTTTATCATGATAAACAATTGTAGTCTAAACTCGAAGCTGATATACATGAATCTGCTGAAGGCTGGCATCATCCAAAGTGACTTGAATTTCCATCTTATCCATTTCAAAAAGATATTAAAACATGGAGAGTGTTACCTGGGGTGAGTTGCATAAATACCGAAGAAGTTCACCAATATACTGAATGACAGTGGCGTTGTATTTTCTGCAGTCATTCCAAAATTGGCTGGCTGAGAATTTAGCCCGCAAGGCAATAGTAGCACCTACAGAGAAAGCATAGAAAGTATCAACAAAGAAATGATACAGTTGGGAAGTTGGGGGTGATGGGTAAGGAGTGTGAGGTTGTCTTTTGGGTTGATGAAAATGTTCTAAATTTGATTATTATGATGGGTGCACAGTCCTGTGAATACATCAAAAGCCATTTAATTGTACACTTTAAGTGAATTAACTGAATTATATTTCAATAAAGTTGTTTTAAAAAAAAGCTACAAAAATTCCCCCAATTATATTTCTCATCTTTGAAAGGCAGAAATTTAAAAATAAATTATATTCACAAACAAGTATTGAATACCTATTATATCAATGCAAACAATGAATAAGGCATGGTTTTGTCCTACAGGGGCTTCCAACCTATGGAGAAGACACAAAAAAGTCGTTCTAATAAAAGTCAGCTTGCAGTAATAGGTTCAAATGAGGCCCTAAGGAGGAGAGAGAGTGAGAGAAAGAGAGATATTAATTGTGCTTGGAGGCAAGGGCTGAGAAAGGCTTACTTTGGGAGAGGGAGGATTTGAGTTCAGCCTTGAGAAATGGATGTGGGGAGAGATAAAAGAATTTTAGAGGAAAAATCTTGAACTAAAGGACAGGCAGCCCAGAAGGTGTTGGGGGATGGCCAACACAGCTGGCCTGTGACTGGGTTGGTCAAGGATGGCGGGAGGAACGTGCATAAGCAGCTAGAAATACAAGCATGGAGAGTTTGGAAGTGCCAGGGGAGGAGCCAAACCCGATTTTGCAGGTAATGGAGAGTCAAGGTCTTGAATAAGCAGGAGGCAATATTCTTCTATGATGGGTGAGGTAGACAGAATAACGATACATGAAGATGTCCACAACCTATTCCCTGGAATTTGTGAATATGTTACCTGACGTGGCAAAAGAGACTTTGTAGGTGTGATTAAGTTAACGATCTTGAGATGGACAGATTATCCTGAACTATCTGGGTGTGTCCAAGGTAACCACAAAGAACTTTGTAGGAGGGGGGCAAGGTCAAAGGCAGAAGAAGGAGATGAAATGGAAACGATGGGAATGAAAGGTTGGAGTGATGTGCTTTGAAGATGCAAGGTGACCACGAGCCAAGGAATATAGGCAGCCTCTAGAAGTCACAAAAGGCAAGAAAATGGGTTCTTCCCTAGAGCCTTCTAGGAGGAGCGCAGCCCTGCTCACACCTTGATTTTAGGACTTCTCACCTCCAGAGCAGTTAACAGTGTATTGTTTTAAGCCACTAAGTTTGTGGTAATTTGTTACAGCAGCAATAAAACTAATAAAATAAACTAATGAAATGGGTAAAAATATTTACCATATTCAATCCAATTATAGGCATGAAATGCAGTAAAAGTGAAATAAAAAAATCTCACCAATATTTTTCCATGATATTAATTTAGTTTTTACTCCTCAATACACCAAAGTCCAATGTTTTAAAAGAGCAGAAATTTTTAAGTACTAATTTTTCTTCTTGAGCACATGCTTACAGTGCTTAAGTGATCGATTTGTCCATTTGGGAGCCTCAGAGTCTCTCTGTTGTTGAAGTGCCCAGCAGTGTGACCCAGGCCCAGTCTTTCCTTGCTGACTGGGGCCGTACTGATGCTGGGCACAGTACTTTACAGCGCATCTGTCAGTGGATGAGGGGTAGAAGCGGAGGCTTAGGCAATCAGATACAGGTTGAGCATCACCTATTTGAAATGCTTGGGACCAGAAAGGTTTCAGATTTTTTCAGATCGTGGAATATCTGTATATACATAATAAGACAGTTTGGGGATGGGACCCAAGACTAAGGACGAAACTCATTTGTGTTTCATATACACCTTATACACGTAGCTTGAAGGTAATTTTATATAATATTTTTGTGCCCGAAACAAAGTTTGTGTTAAGTATTTATGTGTGGTATTTTCCACTTGTGGTGTCACGTTGGTGTTCAAACAGTTCTGGATTTTGGAGCATTTTGGATTTTGAATTTTCAGATTAGGGAGATACATATATTTAAATATATATGTGTATATATGTATATATATGTAAATATATATATAAAAGAGTTGCCTAAAGCCTCCAGAAGAAATGTAGCCCTTAATTTTTTTTTTTTTTTTGAGACAGAGTCTCACTCTTTTGCCCGGGCTAGAGTGCCGTGGCGTCAGCCTAGCTCACAGCAACCTCGAACTCCTGGGCTCAAGCGATCCCCCTGCCTCAGCCTCCCGAGTAGCTGGGACTACAGGCATGCGCCACCATGCCCAGCTAATTTTTTCTATATATTTTTAGTTGTCCAATTAATTTTTTTCTATTTTTGGTAGAGACGGGGTCTCGCTCTTGCTCAGGCTGGTCTTGAACCCCTGAGCTCAAACAATCTCCCTGCCTCGGCCTCCCAGAGTGCTAGGATTACAGGCCCTTAATTTTTGACATCTTAATTTTAGGACTTCTGATCTCCAGAACAGTAAGAGAATAAATCTGTGTTGTTTTAAAGCTACTAAGTTTGTGGTAATTATATATATAAGAAAATATATATATATATATATATATATTTGCTGTTAGTTTGAGTTGCTATAACAAAATATTACAGACTGGGTGGCTTAACTAATATTTATTTCTCACTGTCCTGGAGGCTGGGAAGTGTAAGAGCAAGGTGCCGGCAGATCCCGGGTCTGGTGAGGGCATGCTTCCTAGTTTGGGGATGGCCGTCATCTCCCTGTGTCCTGACATGGAGGAGAGCAGAGACGGGAAAGAAGCTCTCTGCTGTCTCTTCTTCTAAGGGCACTAATCCCATTCATGAGAGCTCCACCCTCATACCCTAATCGCCTCTCAAAGGCCCCCACCTGCTAATATCATCACACTGGGGTTCAGGATTTCAACATATGAATTTTGGAGACACAAACATTTAGCCCATGACATACATATGCACACCATATACATACACATATACGTATATGTACATAATACTATATAAACATAGATGATTATTTAACGTGAAATGCCACATGGGAGAATAAGGTAAGTTTTTTAGCTCAGTCAGCAAGTTACAGATAGCTTCCTGGAAGAGGTAGATAGTGGGCTTTGCTTTAATGTCTACAAGTGGCATAAATTCTGCAGGAAGGAAAGGGGATGGCAACTTCAATTTGAATAGTAAAGTCTGAGAAGCAAAGGGAAGCAATGGCAAGCCAAGTAGAGCTGGGAGCTGTGGGAACAGGGGAGAAGACAGAAGAATGGGGACAACTGAAGAAGTTTAAATCAGATGCTGATGGAGAGCAACATGCAAGTTTCTGAAGATAGAAATGACATAGGAGAATTATGTAAGAATCTAAGAATCAAGTGTCTGAACCTAGATAAACACCTAAAATATTTTAAAGGAGTTTCATTCTTGAGATACTGAACAATTATAGCATTATATTGTTGGATAAGCAGGGTGAGAAAATATACATTATTTTAGATACTTGTTTGCAATGTGTAAGCCAAATAGCTTTGTTATTAATGCAAAATTAAACCCCGTTCCTAGCAGACAGGAAAGTAGCTAAATTTTGTATTACTTTTCCTTGTGAGCAGATGTGGATGTGTACTGGCCTTTGATGCCTTGTTGAGAGAAAAAGCTTACCGGTCAGGATACATCCATGTATGCCAATCAGAAGTGCAGCACTGTGGTATATGGGCAGAGTGATATATACGACATCATCTGTCTTCAACCCGCTTACTACAGCAAGGCCGGTTGCATGCCATATGCGGTGGTGATTGATCACGGCAGCTTTTGGGAGACCTTTGCGAAGATACAAGAGAAGGCATGAGTGAACTAAGATTGGTCATTTACAGTTTGGGAGACAGAACTGGCTTAGGAGGCTTCATCATTCTGTGCTTAGAGAATTGCATAGGGAAGGGCCATGACCAGTTACACCAGGAGTTGGCAAATTTTTCCTATAAAAGACCAAAAGGTAAATGTTTCAGGCTTTGTGGGTCATACAGTCTCTGTTGCAATGACTCAACTCTGTTTTGTGGCCAAAAGTAGCCACATACATACATAAAGGAAGAAGTGTGGCTGTGTTTTATTTACAAAAACAGGTAGGAAACTGTATTTGGTCCACAGGCTATAGTTTGTTGACTTATGAGTTAGAAATTATTACAGTGGTAATCTGAACAGAAAAGGAAGAGAAAGGAACGAATGTCTACTGAACTTCTGTGTCTACCGCTTTGTAAAACATTTTCAAAATTTCATTTAATTTTCATAATAAATTTATGAAATATATAATTATATTCTCCAATCCACAGATGAGAAGGCTGAGATTCAGACAGATTAAATCCATCCAATCACCTTCCTTCATAACCACTTTTATTAATTTCTTACATACTATTCTAGAGTTTCTTTATACACATACAAGCAAATGTTCACATTTGCTCAAATGCTCTTGCCTTTTCCATTACAAAAATATGTACACTATTTTGCATGGTTTTTTCCTCTTAACACTTAACAATGTTTCTTGGGGATCTGTCCATGTTTGTACGTAAGATTTCCCTCACTTATTCATTTATTTATTCTCTTTCTCTTAGCTGCCTTAACTCCTTTGTATGAGTGTATTATAATTTATTCACACTATTTGCTATTACAAATGATGTTGTGGTGAATAACCTTGTCCATACGGCAGTTAACACTATGAATGACACTACATCTCTTGCATAAATTCACTGAAGTGAGATTGTGGGTCAAAAGATATGTCTTTGTAATTTTGACGGATAACTGCCACATTGCCAGTTATAAGGCCTGTCTCCATTTACCTTCCTGTCAGCAACGCTTACGTTTGCCTGCTTGCTCATAGCCTTGCCAACACGCGCTCTCAAATGTTGGGATTTTTGCCAATTTACAAAGTGAAAAATGGTACCTCATTACAGTTTTATGTATTTGCATTTTCTTAACCATAATTTACATAAGTTTTTGTAATATTTTCTACGGAAAGTGTACACTTATATTATTTTCTATGGAAGAGCAGTTCAGTTGGGTAGGGCGTGAAAGTCACGCTAAGGGGAGCTAAGAGTTTAAGACCTGAGTGGGTAAGTAGGCTTTGTCAAGAGGAAGGCAGATCTTTGTAGACTCACACTTTTCAATACTTGATGGTACCCTTTGCCAGATACTGCCTAAATAGAAGTAATTTGTTATAAAGTGAAGAACTATGGCCAGCAAACTACCATCATTGTAAACACAATTCAAAATTCATTTTCTCTGACAGTGGGCCACTGGCATTGTTAGTATTGATGCCTCATTCTACACTAATATTAAGAAATAGAAGAAAGCATTAATAAGTCAATTGTATCCACCGTGGAAAATAATTATCCAAATAGTGAAAGCTCTGAATTACATTTTTCAAAAAGAAATGCCCATCTTTGTTGCTTTGAAGTACTTCTAGAACTTTCCTAAATTAAGATCTTGTATTAATGAAGAAATAAGAGTATTTGGTAAACCTAAACATTTGTACCCCCATAATACACAGAAATAAAAAAAAATTTTAAAAAAAGAGTATTTGGTAAGTATTGTATAATTTTGTGCTAATGATTTCCTTTGAGGAACAGAAAAGACATTTTGTTCTCCAGTTACTTAAATGAGTTTTTAGAGTTAATATTTATAAGAGTAACTTGGCAAATATTTTATTCAGAGAAAAGAGAAAAAATAAAATAAACACCAATATAACTGTCTTCTAGTAAAATATAAATTCTGAATTATAAGATTAGATCAGAGAGCGTTCATTCTTTTTTTTCTCCCGAAAATGGATTTTATGTTTCATTGCCAAAACATGCATTATAAAGAAGTTTTGTACTTGTCTATTCAGTATTAAAACTAGAAGTGCCCATCACTAACAAAGGGCTCACTTTATCTCAATCATTTCCCAAATTAAAGTTTACAATATAATTTTACCGTTCTATTAAGAAATGAGGCTAAAAGTTCCATATATTAATATTAAGGTGGTATCTGTATGCAGTGGCAGCAACTGGTGAATTGTGTCCTCCCACCTTCCTGTTGGCATGGAAATACATAACTTTTGACAAACAAAAAAATGACGGACATTATGCTTTCGACACCAGCTTTAATGTCATTCCCGGCTTCTCCTCCTCATTTACTTAAAGAAACTTTTTAGCAAAAGTGACTGCAAGAAGGGAAGCTGACATTGAGGTTAAACTCAGGTCCAGGAACTGAGAGATCAGATGGATGCTGAGGGCCTACACACTGCTGTTGAGATAAAAGGCTCAAAGGAACTTTTAGCCTTATCTATAATGTTGATTATTCTACAAGGAGAATGTATGCATTACCAGCTTAAATTAAAATTTTAATCAAAAGAGATGACTCATATGTTTAATTTCCCAATATTAATAATCAGCATGCTGGGGCTGGCTTCCTGTCCTTCTTTTAAATATATCTCTCAGGCTTCATATTAATATTACATTTTGGTTTTCTCTGGTTGACAATAGGCAGACACTAAATATGTGTTACATGAATAAGTCAGGAGGTACTGGGGCAGAGCTGTCAATTATCTGAGCTGTGGAATCAGCCTACAAGGTGAAACCTGACACCTCTATTTCTTTTCTTGGGAAGTTCTTAACTTCTCTAAGTGTTGGTTTTCTGAATCTGCAAAATGGGAGTAAGAATAGTACCCACCTCACGGGTGGTGGGAGAATTGTATGATAAACAAACGCCCTAAAGCTCCTTGAAGAATGTCTGGTATATATTGCCCTTAATATTGCTTGTTCCATTTAGCATCCTATGGATATAGGATACTACTACATCCTACATCCAGTGTTCCAGTAACACTGTTAATTGGCAGTGTTTTTTCAGAAGCACATAATATAATGGTGCAGCTTATACTTGAAGGCTGCAGATGTGATGAAATACAGTATTTTAGGCCTTATACTAGAGCCATCCTACATCCATAGCACCAAACAGCGCCAAGTCCATGTTGCATGGGAAGATAGTAGTGAAAACATTTATATAAACATAACCCC
Source organism: Avahi laniger (assembly GCA_963575035.1). Lineage (NCBI taxonomy): Eukaryota > Metazoa > Chordata > Mammalia > Primates > Indriidae > Avahi > Avahi laniger. The sequence goes on along the minus strand of CAUYSK010005788.1, from coordinate 1,075 downwards.
ATTATTGTCCACTGATCTTCTCCAGTGTTTCATTTACAATAGATAACATATTATATTAGTATATGGACTTTGTATATAATATAATCAAAATACAACAAGCATTAAAAAAATTCCGACAATCCATTTAATGTCAAATCTCATCCATCATTGTAACTATTTTTGTAGTTTTTGGTTAACGTCTTTACCTGTTCTATACCAACTGGGGGAAAATATGAATAGCTTTGAGAAACCTGAATGGGATTGTGTGCTATGAAATAAGATCAGTTCCTACAGGCAAGGAGCTAAATCCTCTGAGATGTTAGTTACCTGAGGAATTTTGCCAAAGAAAGAGAAGATGTGAAAAAGTATGCCAACATTTAACTTCTTTAGCATAGGTCCATTTCTTTGCGAATCCTCTCTTTATTTTTACCTGTGGTTCCAGAAGTATAAATGTATAAGGCAGGAGTGGAAAAAGTGACTTCAGACCTCCATGACTCTGGGACAGGTTCAGCTGACATTTCATCCACTTTGTCCAGAAAAGAGTCAACCCCTTCCGTGTTAGAAGTTCTGCTCACACAATAGATGGACACATTATCTTTTTTCAGGCTTGGCAATACCTCTTCAACAGCTGCTTGTAGTTCTTAATACGAGAAAAAATTCAAACAAACTAAATTAGTCCATTAAAGTTCTATTAGTGTTTCAATAAGCTTTATTGATAATTTTGTTTTCAGCATTTTTTTTTTTGCTAAAATGTGTAGACATGACAAGTGATGCTTATAGTTATGTATCTTTAAATGTGAAATTTGCTACATTTGAAAAAAAAATCACAAGATTTCAATATTTGAGATGTGAACAAAAATAAAATTTTAAGGCTCACCCCTCCCCCCCACCAGCTGACTAAATGGACCCCCTCGTGGCCAAAGGAATATCCTAAAACCAAATTGCCTGTCAGGAAGAAGGAGGTCAGACATGCCTTATCATGCCCCCCTCCCTTCTTGGGGACATCCTTTGTAACCCATTAACAGGCCTAAGGGTGTGCAAGACAAACCTGCAGGTCCTCAATTTACACAACAAATCTATGTCCAATGGCTTACCT
>CAUYSK010005786.1:0-44044 GCA_963575035.1 Avahi laniger | reverse complement strand
CTGCCTCAGCCTCCCGAATAACTGGGACCACAGGCATGCGCCACCATGCCCGGCTAATTTTTTCTATATGTTTTTAGTTGTCCAATTAATTTCTTTCTAATTATAGTAGAGACGGGGTCTCGCTCTTGCTCAGACTGGTTTCGAACTCCTGAGCTCAAACAATCCGCCCGCCTCGGCCTCCCAGAGAGCTAGGATTACAGGCATGAGCCACCGTGCCCGTGCCCGGCCTGCAAAGATAGAACTTTGTCAAAAGGAATGTAGCACTATTCTAATGTTAAACTACCTAAAGCTTGTAGTTCACGTGGGGTCCAACAGATATCACGTATCATAGTGCTTCTCTGAGAAATTTAAAATATCCTGTAGTGCCCCTGGGAGTTCACTGTGGCTGGTGCCTTGGGACGCCTTGGGACACAATGTGGGTATGGTGGGACTCTGCCAACTTCTTTGTGTTTATTTCTAAATATTTTGCATTTTTTCTTGCTATTCTGAGTGGGATTCTTTTTCCCATTATAGTTTTTAACTCTTTATTACTGGTATCTATGAAAGCTATTGATTTTATATATTGCTTTTGTTACAAAGCAACTCTGAGTGGGCCGTTGAGTATTTGTGACTATATGGCATGTGGACCTTATAAAAAGACCACATTACCCCCCAATTAATGTGGTTCATTAACCCCTTAAAGGGAGATTAGCTTCATTTCTAATATAACTCTAGAATCTAGAGTCTGGATATAGAACAAAAGGAAAAATTGGGGAAGTTGTTGGAAGAGGCCAAAAATAGAAAGGCAGCAGAATCTGGGAAGCAGAGATGTAAGTCACAGACTAATAGCAAGGGCAAGGAGAAGGAATTGATGGAGGGCTGGAAATAAAGAAGGGAGCAGAAAAATACGAGGGTGGGGGGAAGTTATTTAAGAGCCTCTATGGGATACTTATTTATTATTTCAATTTATAAAACTGTGCCCAGTGCCAAGCCTTCTGAGTACACATGGAACAATAAATAACATATGCCCATCTCTACTTCCAACTTTGTATTTTTCCTTTCCTTTATTAGTTACATTCCCCATCTCCCATTTCCCATTATCAGCTATCACTGCTAATCCCTTGCCAGGAAGACAGATGAGTGACTCCCACTAGATCCACAGGATGCTTTCTGGACAGCTTGATCAGCATTTCACTTCTACATACCTTCCACCTGCCCCTCCAGAGGACTATATCCAGAGACTCTCATATATACACTCAATATTTATGATGGAGCCAGAATGGGAGTTCACTGTAGGATTTTTGACTTGAGAAACAGTGCTGAGCATTCCCACTACCTCTCTGTTTGGATTTTTTATTCCTATATAAAATTGCCTAAAATTGTTGATTTGATACCTATTACTTACTACAGAGATATACACTGACACTGCTTTTAAGAAAATTGTTCTAGAACATAAGAGAAGGCATCTAAAATCTCAGGGCCATCTGTGTGTTGCTTTAATTTAACTCTTATGTCAATCCTTAGAGCTAGATATCATTATCCCCATTTTATAAAAGTTACTGTTATCCCCATAGTCACGCTGCTGATGTATCAGAGCAAGGATCTAAATCTATCTGCTTAATTCCAGATTTTGCTTTTTCTATTACATCATATTGCTTCCAGGTGAAACAGGCACCGAGCTAAGAAGGAAAGACATGAATGAAGAGTATAAACAGAAGAGCATAAAGCCCTGATATTAAATATGAGCTCTTAATATGCTTTTAGCAGCCTTTTAATGTTGATAATTCTTTTATTTATTTTTTAATTTTTTTACTGTTTCTTTTTTTTTTTAATTCTCTATTTTTGCAGCTCCAGCTCAAAGAAGGTGATTATTCTTTTAATGGATTGTTGTTACTGTGTTTAACCTTTCTAATTTGGCATTGTTATATCCAATAGGTACAAGATAACAGATATTATTGGGAAAGAAGAGGGCATTGGAGCAGAGAACCTTCGAGGTTCTGGAATGATTGCTGGAGAATCATCATTGGCCTATGATGAGATCATCACCATCAGCCTGGTAAGTCTTCCCAGATTGTGAAATTTTTTGAAGAGCTGGCTGTGTGGCTAGGTTTAATTTTGCCCCTGTCACAGTTATTTAGTCCCAATGAGAGCATTTCTTGAAAATTGTATCTCTACAATTTTATTTTCATCATGCATGATAGTGGGAAGATAAGATAATGTAAATAACCGCATTTCCCAAGTAAATCTAGCACCTCATTTTAGCCTTTAGTTTAACTTATTTCTATCAATATTCTATCAAACTTTAAGTGTCTAATACTAGAATCATTGAATGAATTTTATCATTTCATTTCTTTGACCAGGAAATTGTTTTTTTGTATTGTTATTAATCAGACTTCATAGAAAGCAATGTTTATTTCTGTTAATGTGGATTTTATATGTCTATGCCTTAGTTCTTACAGCTTGGGAGAGGACATAAACATGTGACATGTAAAATTTATTCTTTTTTAAGGTGACATGCCGGGCCATTGGGATTGGGGCTTACCTTGTCCGGCTGGGACAGAGAACCATCCAGGTTGAGAATTCTCACTTAATTCTGACAGGAGCTGGGGCTCTCAACAAAGTAAGTTTCTAGAGTTTGGGAGAAGTATATGAAGCTGGTTGAAGATTATTGTGGATTCTTAATTCAAGATCCTAATTGGAGGAAAGCCATTGAATGCATGCCTTCCTCCTCCCTCCCTCCATCTTTTCTGCTCATTGTCTCGCCTTTTCATTAATTTCATTTAACAAATATTGTGAGTACCTGCATTTGCCAGGCAGTATTCCAAGCTCTGTGTGTATGTTAGTGAACAAAGCATATAAAACCCCTATTCCAAAGAGCTTGCAGTCTAGCACCTTTCTAGAAAGACTGAAAATTAATTGAATGCTTGTATTCTCTCCTACTCTCCTTCCCTTCTTTTCAACAAAATTAGTTTTTTTCTCCTATTAGTAAGAGATTACTGTCTCTGATTCCATTAGTACTCTTCCCATGTCATGTATGCATCATGAATTAGGCACTGGCCTAGGTGGTGAGGATATTAAGTTTTAATGTTTTGAAAAGTCTGTGAATATATGTCTAAAAAAGGGCACGTATGGTGGACTCTTGTACATAGAGGAAGTACTTGGTAAATATTGAGCAGGAAGATGGGTGGATGGATTACTGGGAAAGAGTATGGTATAGAAATTTATCTTCCAAAGAAAGGTTTATGCCTTTTTAATGCAAGCTCACAGGGACTTTTCTAAATGGAAAAAAATGAATGGTGAGATCATTATTTGTATAAGTGAAAACTAAGAATACCTGAACATATAAAGGACAATGCATTTCTCACTTCTTTGAAGGTATAGGAAAATTATTTTCTCTCTAGAGCCAGAAATATGTAATAGAATAGTCTGGGGCTGATTGCCTTTGTGCAATTTATATAACTAACCTCTCAGCTTTCTTATCTGTTGAAAGAGTTAATAATTTACACCTTTAAATAATGTGGAGACCAAAAGAAAAAATTCCACAGGACAAACTTCTGTGGACAAAAAAACCCAAAAACCTGGAGTAGTAGCTTTTGCCTGTAATCCTAGCACTTTGGGAGGCCATGGCAGGAGGATTGCTTGAGGCCAGGAATTCAAGACCAGCCTGAGCAAGAGCAAGACCCTGTCTGTACAAGAAAATAGAAAAATTAGCCGGGCATGGTGATGCACACCTGTAATCCCAGCTACTGGGGAGGTTGAGGTAGGAGGATCACTTGAGCCCAGGAATTTGAGGTTGCAGTGAACTATGATGATGCCACTGTATTCTACCCAGGGTGACAGAGTGAGATACTGTCTCAAAAAAATAAATTAATAATAATATTATTATGTAGAAATCAAATGAGAAAGCATAAGTAAAAGTACCTAGCACTTGGCACAAAGTGCTGGCCTTCATTAAAATTGCAGTCCCCCTTTCCTCTCTCATGATTTGGTGATTGAGCTTATGGTGTTAATACACATACTAAGCTGTATTGGATATTGTGTTTACTAGACTTGCAGGAAGTTTTTATCAAGTGATTTTCAAATAGAAGAATAAGAACTAAGTATCCTATCATTCCCGTTTAGAAAAAGTTGATACTTCCATTGATCCAGTTAACTTTTAGAGATGTCAGAAATTAGGGAATCATTTGATGTGATCAGCTTGCTCTCTTCATTCATATGAACTCTGTAACCTTCTCTGGATTTGTTTGCTTTTCTCTCCAAGGAAAGGCAGAGTAGTGCTAACAAGGCAAACTTGACTGTCCTCTTCCTAGTTTGGAGAGTAGCCTAGAAATAACGATTGTGAACGCCACTATTGAAGATTATTATTGCAGCAGGAGAATCTGCTGAGTCTTAAATTTTTTTTTAAGTTACTCTTTTGGATACCTTCTTAGGATGAGTTATTGATGAATGTTGAAGAGAATTTTAGGTACCATTATCTGTGAGGATAGAATTTTTATAAGATACCTGTATTTCCATGGTGTTACCATACCTGGACAGAGAGCTAATTTCTGAAATGTGTGTTGCTACATTGAGTTTCTTTCCCCCCCCAGAAACTGTTACACACAAAGAATATTACAAAAAGCAACTATTGTTGGGGTTATTGTGGAGTGTGTTGTTTGTTTTGCTTGAAAACCTGCTCATTAAATTTTGTTTGTGCCGTAAAGGAAACATTAGGGATTTTTTTTCTTAAAATCTGGTCGAATTGTTCTGATCAAATTCATTATATTCACCTTCTTCCTAGCCTATAGGGCTGCTTGTTAGAGGAAAAGCCTGGTTACAGAGGGGAAGACAAATAAAGCTATAGCTTTAACTTACCAAACAATGCTCACTTGCAGAAGGACACGATCACTTTTAGCTGAAGGGAGTGATTAGTTACCTAATCCTGCTCTGCCTACTTCACTGTCTTCATGTCAACACCTCTTAAGTATAAAGCCGTGTTGCTGAGAGACACCCAATTTCATGCAAATTCATTAAGAATGTCCTATCCGCCCCTTTGCTTATCAAGTATGAAAAAGGAAAGTATCCAGGAGCTACCATGCTCAGACAGCTTCCTCTGACTCTCTCCATGTGCATGTTGTCTTTGTGTGCGCTGGTGTCTTTCTACATCTCTGTTTGCCTTTCTTTTTGTAGCTCACTCTCTGTCTCCCATACTCTGGGTGTGTGCAAGTCATTCTGAGTGGGTGTCTCTTTCTGTGTGAGTGCTGATCTCTCTGAGTCTCTTTGTGTCTGTATCTGGCTATAGATCCCTTTCTTTCTCTGCGTGCCTCCCTGAGTGTCCATGTATGAGAAAGTCTTTGTTTGAAACACCGCAGAGCCTCCTTTCTAAAGCCTTGGCCATTTTGCTCATAGTATGTACCTGTGTAAAAGTGAAAATACAGGCAGTAAGCTTATGTATAGTCTTAGACTGCAAACATTTGACCCCCGCCTTTTTGAGCCTCCATCCTGTATGTTAAACATTGGGGTGAAGAATAAGAAGAGGGGGTGAGCAGAGGTTGTAGGGAAAAAAAAATCTTGTGTGTGCAAGTGCCGATCCCATTGACCCCTTTGAAAATTGAAATAATGATAATGTGCGTCTCCTGACTGCATCAAAGTATCAGCACATCAAAAGCCAGGAGGCATGAAATGCAAATGATAAAGTGAAAGCAGATGGATTGTGCGTGATCGCCTGATGCCCAATGAATTTTAAAAGGTGCTGGTTTGCAAGGGGGGGTTGGGGGTGGGGGACTGAAATAAACACGTTATCCCTGCAATTTTTTTTTGTTCTTGACGCTCACTCCTGACAATATTTTTTCACACTTGACTGAACACCCACTCCATCTCTCTCTCTCTCTCTTTCTCCCTCTCTCTCTCTGTTTCTCTCTTTCTCTTTCCTCTCGGATTCCTCTCCTCCCAACCCCCCGCCCCCCGCACCTCTTACACATCTCAGGTCATGTCGCTGCAGCTCCGGTGGAAATAATAAGATATAAACCACGAGGTTGTTATTTGCATAGAAATAGCATGGAGCCCCAGGCAGCAAGGGAGAAGGACACAGGGATCATTTGTCTAAAATTTTAATGAAAACTTTTGCTGAGGCAGAGATTTTTTACAAACTTTCTTTCTCCCTGCTTTTCCCCTTCCCTCCCCATCCTCCCGAACCCCATCATTGATTTGCCTTAACATGGTTCGATTTGAAGAGAAAAGGTTGACACTCCACATATCATACTCCCGTAATGCAGCAACATGTAAATTGTTTGTTCATTTAATAGATATGAAGCTGAAGAGACACATATTCCCAACTTAATACATTGCACATGTGCGTCAAGCTTTTATGGCTATACTCCATCTCAGCATACAGGTGATATTGCCAGTCGTTAGCCTGTTTTTAATTAGTTTACACCTTCTTACCTTTTGCTTCCAAAGGCTCTTTTTTTTTTTTTCTTTTTCTTTTTTATCCCATAATGTTCTCCAGGAGAAAGACTCTTTTTACAGGATTTATTTTTGTGGCTAACAGCAGTAACCTGCATATAAAATACAAATATTCTGGCAGTTTTCTGTTTTTTTCCTCTCAGTGATTTTACTGTACACTTACATGTTTTATTCTTGGACACCATCCTTTGCTACTGTGTCTTTTGTTCCAAAACAAGAAAGTGCTTCCCACATTTGTATTTTTAACCCTCTCCCCTTGTGACCTCAGTACTTGTGTATTCTCTTTGCATGTCTGTCTTCCTTTGTTACCTGAAGTTATTTGTAAAATATTCAAAATGTTACCAAGTTGAGGACAGAGACAGTATCTGGATTATCCTGAGTGTTGTGGAAACGCCTTTGACATTTGAACTAAAGGTAATGGACTGGTGATTAGAAGCAGCCCAAGTGGCTGTATCTGAAACTCAAAGTCAAGAACATCTGTCTGGTTCCTTGCTGTCTTCTGTAGCGGGCTAGTGGTATCAGGGCCACATTTCACAGATGGAAAAGCTGAAACTGCAGGAAGGGAAGTGACTTGGTTTCATTGACAGAGACTAGAGCAGGGTCAGAATTGAACTTCTATGTCTCTAAGTTTCACTGAAGAAGGCTTAGGTCTCTGTGCTTAGTGTTCATAAGGCCCAAGAAGAGAAGGTGGCCTAGTCATTTTCCTTTTTGTCCAAATGTTGTGAGAATGATGACATAAATAAGAGAAGCTTCTAAGGTCTTGCTGTTTTATATCACTCACGGTAGTGGACCGTAGGATCCTAACTGTAGGAACTGTAGGCTGTGGGTGGCAGATTTCTCACAATGCCTCGCTGGGTGGTAAGGGCAGCCCTGATGGATGTGGCAGATTACCTTGCTGGAAGGGAGTCATGCTGGCTTGGCAAAGGCAGTAACCTGTATACTTGGGAACTAAAGACAGACCCTTAAAGAGCTACAATGATTTGCAGAGTCATAAACTCCCAAATCAGGGTACCACTGGGACATTTACAATAACATTCATATTTACTTCCCCTCCCCCACCACAAACTCCTCAATTTCTCTTTAGTATGTTTAACATAGTGTTGGGGCAGATGGGCTGGAAGGACCTAGCATTGTAAGGGAACACTGACATAGACTAGAGCCTGCTAGCTCTCAGTCTATTGCCCCAGACTTGGCGAGAGCCTACTCTGTACACAGAGAAATTAGAATATGTAGTTTATGGTTGTCCTCTGGACAAGTAACTGCCTGTGGGGGTAAGGCATGTGCCAATGGCGGGGATTTGTAGGTGATAGATTCACTCAGGAGGTGATATGTGACTTCCTTGTGGTAAGTATTTTAAAGCTTTGCTTCTCTTTTAGGGAAAAAAACATCCCATAGTGTCATCCCCTTTAGTGAGATCAGGCTCCTATTTCCACTGAATCTGACAGGTAAAAAGAAACTATATGATGGGTGTGGCTAGGGCTCTTAGCCCTCTAAGGGGCTAATTCTGCTAATGTTGCCTTTGAGACTTAGTACAAGTAAGACGTGTCTCTCTCTGGATCTCAGTTTTCATAGACATATTTTTATGTAGCTATGCAATGTGAGATGTGCTGTTGTCACAGCTCACTCTATTGGGCACAGTACCAGAGTTCCTCCCATGAGCGAGACTTGTCTGTCATATCAGGGGCTGCACTGTACAGTCTCCATGCTCACCTGTGGCTCTGTGACATACAATGTAACAGAGTGAGAGAGGCCGGAGAAGAGAAAGAGAGCTTATCTAGTTGTCACTGTGGGGTGGGCAGCATTGTAACTTTCCATAATTTAAAGAGATTAAGAGCATGGGCTCTAGAGCCAGACTGCCTGGGTTTAATTCCTGGCTCTATCACCTGCTAGTACTGTGACTTTGGGTAATTTACTTCACCTCTCTGAGTTATAGCTTTATTAACTGTAAAATGGGGATAATAATAGTACCTGTGTACCAGGGTCATTATGAGGACTGAATGGGTTAATACAGGTAAAACACTGACACTTCTGTAAGGTGCATTTAGGAGCCTTTCTCATTGCAATTCATTATCCAGGCTCTGGAAAAAGTATAGAAACACAATATTCTCTATACTTTCTGATTCTCTGAAGGAAAAAATTCCTTCAAGAAAATGGTAGATGGCAGTCCTCACTGTGGCAGTACGTTCATGTATTGACTTTCCCAGTAGATGTTATCTAAAGACAATCAACACTCTTTGGAAAGCCATTAACGTGAGAGGCACCATGTTCGGTCATGATAGGATAGTATATATGTCAGTCATCTGTCTGCAAGAGTCCCCGAGGACTTGTTGATACAATAGCCCATAATCACTCTAAGGATCAGTCCAGCAATTTGCATTTTTAAAAGTCCCTAACTACCTATTTTCACAATAGACAGTCCCCTATACTCGCATAGCTCCAGATGGGATCGCTCTCCTTTCTAAAGAGGGCATTTTAGCCTCCTTTCTGAATATGCCTTGCTTTAGTATTATGAATGAGTTCTCAGAAATGATTGCAATAGGCAGATCTCCTTAATTTCCAAGCCTTCCTTCCCCACATGTACACACACAAAATATGGGTAAATCTGGCCCCATTTGGGGAGATCATTTGTTTTTCATTTGATGTTTCTCAGGTTTGGTAGAAAACTGCACCAGGTTATGTTTGATTCTTAGTAAGGCTTCGTGACCTGCCAGCAGCCTTATCCTGAGTGCTCTGGTTTGGAGATCTTGCAGGGTGGAATTGCCATGCAGAACTCCATTACAGAAGTTGTGTCTGACTCTCTAAGAGAGTCCATGTGTTTATGGTGGCTTAGAGACCAAGAACTTAGGAGAACCTACAAGTACCAGTTCAGAGCTTCTAGATAAAGTGAAAGCTCTGAGGTCCTGCTTAGGGCATTGAATATATAGAATCAAGAATTATCATATTTGACAACCTATTTTAAATGTGTTCAAACTTTTTAGAGTTACAAACCTTTAGTTTAAAAAATAAAAAAAACTTTTGATCAGTCCCCTCCCTGCCATTTACTAGGTAAGCAACTCTGGACTTACCTATTTGGATTTCAATACAATACAATTGGATTACAATTTCTTTGTAAAATGGGAGGCATATTTATTTCCCACTTAAAGTAGAAGACCAGAGGATCTCATAATCTTAAATTCTCTTTAATTTTTAGTATTCTGTGATGCTATGAAGATGTATATTGATCTATAGCCAGGGAACTGTGTTAGGCTGGGGCAGGGAGAGCATAGATTGGGGGAGGTGAATCAAAAAGCTATTATATATTAGGATGTTATATATTAGTGAGATAACAGATTAGTGATATGTAAAATTATCACATGTCAGTGAGATTAGGAATATAAATTATAAAACATTTAAAAATTTTTAATCTTGTTTCTTATCCAGATTACAGAAAAATAAGTGCTATATGTTGTCGTTGTTCCTAATCATTAATGGCCATTATAAATGTTGGGAATGGAAAGACCTTCAAAAGTTCCACCTCCGAACCATTGCTTGAATTTCCTTTGACGCCATTGCCAAATATTTAATTATGCTTGAAAAATTCAACCAAAGGGGAGCTCAGTACTTTTGGAGCCAATCCCATTCATCTATGTGAAGTTCTTCCTTTTATTTGGCTAAAATCTGTTTCCCTGTACAAACTTGTTGCTTTTAAAAATAGTGTTCAAGGCCGGGCGCGGTGGCTCACGCCTGTAATCCTAGCACTCTGGGAGGCCGAGGTGGGCGGATCATTCTGAGCTCAGGAGTTCGAGACCAGCCTGAGCTAGAGCAAGACCCCATCTCTACCAAAAATAGAAAGAAATTAATTGGACAGCTAAAAATATATATAGAAAAAATGAGCTGGGCATGGTGGCACATGCCTGTGGTCCCAGCTACTTGGGAGGTTGAGACAGTAGGATTGCTTGAGTCCAGGAGTTTGGGGTTGCTGTGAGCTAGGCTGACGCCACGGCACTCTCTCCAGGCAATAGAGTGAGACTCTTTCTCAAAAAAAAAAAAAAAAAATATCCATTGCACATCTTACTTATATGAGAACACAACAGTAAATTGGCCAATGTTCCTGCTCTCATGGATCTTACATTCTACTTGGGGGAGGGGTGGAGAGACAGGCAATAAACAAAGAAGAAAACAGAGCATAATAAGTATTACTCAGAGAATTCAACGGGGCGATGTGATGGCAAGTGAGCGGGTGGTTATTGTCGATGAGGAGGTCGAGGAAGGGCTCTGTGCGGAGGGGATGTTTAAGCTGAGCACGGGATGACGCAAGCCCGACTGTGAAGCAGAAATCCTTGGGAAGAGCAGAGGAAGGACGGCCTGGGAAGAGAGTACGGTCAGGCAAAGGCCGAGGGGCAGAAGCAAGGTTGGCGTGTTCAAAGATCAGAGAGAAGACGGGTGTGGCAGGAGCCGAGGGGGCGAAGAGGAGGGTGGGGAGCGATGAATGCCAGCACTGGGCACCTCAAGTTCTTACTAAGTGTCAGCCACAAGTGCCACCGAGTTCTGACGTCCGCAGCAAACCTGGACCCTCTCATGTGGAAGCGTGTTTTGATTTTGTTTTGCTTTTCTCCTGGCAGGTAAAGAATATGAAGAATAAAGACAAACGTTTAAAGATCATGAATGAGATTCTCAGTGGAATCAAGGTGAGAAGCTGAGCTCGGTGGCCCTCTGTGTGCAGCGACAGAAGTGGCGGATTTCTTGGCCTTAGCGAGCCCTGGGAGAGGTCATGAATTCCTGCCCCTGGGCCTCCTGTGTCTCACAGGACTCCTGCTTCTTCTTCTACGCCCCCTCCCAGGCCCTCTTTTGAACCTTAATTTCTATTTATTTGCCCTAAGTGCGGGGTTTTTTGGGTTTTTTACACTTTACTGTAGAAATCTTTAAATGTATACAAAAGTAGAGAGAATGATATAATTGAACCTATGTGGACTTGCCACCCAGCTCCAGCAACTATCAGCATGACCAAACTAGTTTCATCTAGAAACCCACTTCCCACTTCACACCTGGTAGAGTATTTTAAAGCAAATTGTAGATATCCTGTCATTTCATTCGTAAATACTTTGTATGTATCTCTAAAAGAAGAACTTCCTTTGTTAATATAACCACAATATCATTATCACACCTAAAAAAAATTAACAATCATTCTTCGATGCCATCAAATTTCCCCAGTTGCCTTATACACGCCTTTTTTGTTTTTACTGTTGGTTAGTTTAAATAAGGACCCCCAAAAATGTCCATGCATGGCATTTAGTTGATAGTGTTGTGTTTTTTTTTAATTTTTAAAACTTTTTATTAGTTGATAGTGTTTTTAATCTACCCCCGCATCTCTCTCTCTCTCTCTCTCTCTCTCTCCCCCTCTCTTGGTTATGTTGAAGAAACCAGGTTATTTTCTTCTTTCCTGTATTTCTTGTAAGTTGGTAGTTAGATCTAAAGGCTTGATTGTATTTGTATTTGGGTTTTTTTAGCTGGGGGAGGGGCACAAAGTAACTTTCGAATGATGCGCTTCCAATCAGCAGCAATGATGACTATTCAGTGGATCTGGGTGTTCTCAGCCTGATTTTCCCTTATAAGGTTTCCTGCTATTCCGTCACCTATGCTTTAAATGTAGGCATGAGACTGGCAACAAAGAAGTGATTGAGGGTGAGTGGTTGACTGGTGAGCGAAGCTTCATCTGTGTTTACAGCCACTCCCCATCTCCTGCGTCAGCAGCAGAACTCTGCCTCCTCCACGTCCCCACCCTCCCAACTGCCGCCATCCATGGAAAAATTGTCTTCCTTGAAACCGGTCCCTGATGCCAAAAGGCTGGGGACCACTGACCTAGAGCAGTGGTTCGTGACCCTAGCACATCAGGATCACCTGAGAAGCTTGTGTAGCCCACTGGGGCTGAGGCCCTACTTCAGACCATTTAAACTGGACTTTCGGGGGGTGAGGCCCAGACATCTGTATATTTAAAAATCTTCCCAGGTGATTCTAAGATGCGCTAAGGTTGAAAACCACTGTCTTATAAATTTTACAATCATTGCCTGTATCTGTTGTTTCATTGGGAATTGCAAAAGGATGGTATTTAATCCTATTATTTTTGGGGGATTGATTAGCTGGAATTCTATAATTTAACAATAGTTGGTTACCCTAAAATGAAGTTTGTACAAGATAGGCAGGATAAATGCTTGATTCTTTGCCTCTGTTTACCAGTTTCCAAAATAATGCATGTCATCCTCCAGAGGTGACCAGTAAGTTTTTCTAAAAAGAAATACTGTTTTGAATTAATGGATTTTGCCCTAAGCTTCTTGAAAATGAAACAGAGGGCCCTTTCAACTTCCTGTTATTTCTCCACACAGAGCTCTGATATGTCTTTCTGTTAATGTGGCAAAGTTAAAAGATAGACCTGGTTTTGAATGTCACTTGCTATTTTGTTGACTTTGGGCATGTTACCTAGCCTCTTTCAGCTTATTTTCTTATGTTTAAATGTAGACAATAATTCTTCAAAAGTAAGGTGACAAACTCATCTTGATTTGCCCAGAACCTTCCTGGTTTTGGCAATGAAAGGCCTATGTCCTGGGCAACCCTCAATCTCAGGAAAATTGGGGTAGTTGCTCACACTAAGGTTTTTATAAAGATTAAGTGAGGCCTGGCACAGAGGCTCACACCTGTAATCCTAGCACTTTGGGAGGCCAAGGAGGGAGGATAGGTCGAGCTCAGGAATTTGAAACTAGCCTGGGCAATATAGTGAGATACCATCTCTACAAAAAATAAGAAAAATTAGCTGAGTGTGGTGGTGTACACCTGCAGTCCCAGCTACTCAGGAGCCTGAGACAGGAGATCTCTTGAGCCCAGGAGTTCAAGGCTGAAGTGAACTATGATCATGCCACCACACTCTAGCCTGGGCAACAAGAGGAAAATCCTGTTTGTAAAAAAAAAAAAAAATGGTAAAAAAGTGAGATAATGTATCTAGAATGCTTTGTACTTTATACATAGTAGGTTGTCAACAAATGCAAGCTACTTTTCTATAATCATACTTTATAATCTGGATTTCCAACCTCCACACTTTAGGGAGCATATCCTGAAACACAGGTGGATCAGATGCACCTGGGACCCTTTTGGGCACCAATGTGAGCTGTGCTCTTTTCTAATTTATTAGATTCTGAAATATTTTGCCTGGGAACCTTCATTCAAAGACCAAGTCCACAAACTTCGGAAGAAGGAGCTCAAAAACTTGCTGACCTTTGGTCGGATACAGGCTGTGATAACATTCCTCTTATTCTTAGCTCCGGTCTTGGTGAGTAGCTGAGGAGTCAGCGGGCTGGATGTCCTTTTGGACGGGAGTCAGCTGCCTGAAGAGCAAGTTCTATTTTTGATAGACTACCTAGCACATTCTATTTTTAATAGACTACCTAGCACGTCTAGGCCTGACCCCCAAACCCGGGGAACTTAGTCTCCCTCCTCGACTCCCTATGCTGCTATTCCTACTTAGTACCTACTAACTCTAGTTTCACCCTTGTTTACTGTTTGGTGGTCTGGCAGCCTAGAGCAAGTTTTAGGATGTACAGCAGCATGAATGTAGTATACAGGAATGATTTGCATAGGGGGGCTTCTTGTCTTACTGGGGGAGATGGTATGGGTCTATAGTGGAAGGAATGCTGATATAGGAGTCAGGAGACCCAAGCTGTGGTCCTAATAATCCATTAATTGACTTTGTGACCTTGGGAAAGATATTTCCTCCTCTCCTGGGCTCAGTTTTCTCATCTGTAACATGAGGAGATGGGGATAATCCTCAAGCTCCTGCAACTCTGACAGATTGTGTTCCTGAAACTTAGCACAGGCTGCTTGGTCCCTTTTAGGCATACATTGCTCATGACCTTGCTCTTTCCAGGTGTCTGTGATCACGTTTTCTGTTTATGTCCTGGTGGATAGCAACAATGTGTTAGATGCAGAGAAGGCTTTCACCTCCATTACCCTCTTCAACATCCTGCGCTTTCCCCTGACCGTCCTTCCCATGGTGATCTCCGCTATGCTCCAGGTAGGTTAGAACTCTTACTGCCAACTGTCTGTCTCTGGTCAAAAGCCTTAGAGTCCAGAATGACTGGCCTATCACATTCCATGTCTAGCTTCTGCTGGTGAACTTTCAGTTAGAGAGCTCTGTTTGGTCTCTGCAGACCAGTGGTTCGATTTTAGTAAAATCATGAGCTCTCTGAGTCCCAGCTTATCTGACTATAAAATGACGATAATCATACCAATCTCATCTACTTCACAGGGAGACAATCTTGTGAATGCATTTAGTGAGATTATTATCATTAGCCTTGGTGCTGGGAACATTGCTAAGCCCTTTTGCCAGCTCAGCTTCTCCCATATTTTTCCAAAGTTCTTGAGGTGTTGATATAGCATTAGGCAAATATGGCACAAAGGGAAAGAAAGACCTTTCGTTTGCATGAACCCATGTGGTGGTCAAACCAAATAAAAATTGGGAGGCTTAAGCTGTCAGAAAATGAATTTGGAGTTTAGGATGCCTTGGATTGACCAGAGGGAATGTCTGGGTTCTGAACACTGAGCACTGTCACTGAGATGGGCCAAGTACCAGATCTCAGGTGGGAGTTCACAGGGCAGGTGACAGACTGATGACAGGGCCAAAATGACGGGGTAGAGTATAGTGACCTGCATTCATCCCAGAGATGTCTGGCTTCAGACAGCTCAGGCCATAGGAAAGACTAGGGTTGAGGAGAAGGCCTCCCTGTCTTGGAGGGTGTAAAGAAAAACTGACATATTTGGCTGGTAAGGAAAAAGCATGCTTTTTTTATTAGCTTATTATATAGATAGCAAAAGCGAGATTGGCAAAGGTGTCAGCTCCCAGCATTCCTTGCCACCCAGGATGACACTCAACCAAAAGGGGTCAGATAATAATGCAAAATGGGCAGTGAGGCCCTCTGTTTCTGAGGAGCTCATCCATGTAGCAGTTAAGCAGTGTTACATCCTGCAGTAGTACCCTAAGGAGGGAACAGGCAGAAACACTAACGCTTTGTCAGAGCATGGGTGGCAATGAGAAATCGTCTCATGACAGCCTTCCTAGCATATAGAGAGGCAGGTGAGAAACACCCTTTGTAGAAGCTCCTCAAAATTCTCCCAAGTTCTCATGTTCCAGAGACACCATGGAACATGAGAACATTTAGGCCAGCTGCAATTTAAGCTATGTAGCCTCTGTGGAAATGTGCAAGGTCACCATGCACATGGTCGCCATGGGTAATTCCTGTACAGAGGGTCCTAGGAGTAGCTCAGTTAGGATATTGGATGGGTCATCAAGGCACAGACTCTGTTAAATAAAAGCAAGCCAGGGGCCCACTTACCAGAACCAAACAGAAGTTAGGGGTTTTTTTGGTCTAAGAAGGCAGGAGACAGTTTTTGGAAATGGGCCCAAAGCTTGGAGAGAGATAGAAGTATAATAGAATTGAAGTCCGTGAGTCTTCTGAAGGGCTGAAATGGAGTATCTGTTTCTGTCTGGTCATGGTGGGATGGCTCCCAGGGCTGCGTCTGTGGTGGGCGTCAGGAGGTTGCAGTTGTGGCAAATGGCAAATCGTGGATTGATGACAAAGCCAAACTCTTCTCCTTGCTTGTGCTTGTTACTGAGTTTTTTAAACTCGAGATCTTTTGTGTCCTTCTCCAGGCCAGTGTTGCCACAAATCGGCTAGAGAAGTACTTGGGAGGGGATGACTTGGACACATCTGCAATTCGACATGACCACAATTTCGGTAAATGAATTTGGATGTTGCTTCCCAAACTTATTCACAGTGCCAGCACCAGAATGTTGACAAATAAGGGTTTAGCAGCAGCCAACTGATTGAAAGGGAGATTAGGGGATTTGTCTCCAGCCTGTGCTTGCATAATAAGCACACTGTTTGTACTTATGTTTACGATTAGAGCAGATTGCTTAACTAGATTGCTAAGCAAAGCTGGGCCGGTTATTCTGAGGATGAGCAGGGAATCCTGCAAAGGATTCAGAAAAAAAGAAGTCAGGAGGGAGCCATGTGTGTGGGATTGGAAAGGCAGCCGAGTGAAAGAATCCACAGGTTCTGAAGGTTCAAGGATTGGGGGCCATCCATGGCCAAAGTGAGCAGTGGGTCTGGAATCCACGGTGGGAGGATTTATAAGGATATATAGGGAGGTGGAATTCATACAAGGGACTAGGTAACAGAGATCCTAAGAATGTACCCAGAGTTTCTGTAGGTCAGGAAGCTGGGCTACCAACAGGCTTGGGACTCCTGAATCAAAAAGGACTTCGTAGGAAGGCCGCTTCTGGTCTCATCTGGGGAGCTTTCCTTTGCCGCCTGTTAGTGTGGGAGCCAGCACCTGACAGAGGCAATCTCAGCAGCTGATAGAGGAAGCAGAGAGAGGCACGCGAGGTCTGAGAAAGGGCAGCCAGACACCTGGAGACTTTCATCTGATTAAAAGAGGGGGCCTTTTTCTCAACAGACAAAGCTATACAGTTTTCTGAGGCCACCTTTACCTGGGAACGTGATTTGGATGCCACAATCCGAGAGTGAGTTACCTTCTCTTCACCCTGCTACTCTTTATCCTCCTTGTCCTGTTCTCAGAAAATTCCATATAATGGAATATGTGGGGAAATGAGCTATGTACATGTGTTCGGTTAGATATAAGTATAGGCTGAACCTCTGGAGAGACGGGCTCAGAATCAAGATCCTGAACTTCTTTCCATGTAACTGCATTTGTCACCCTGCTTTCCTACTGTGGGACTATGAATGTCCATCTGGGAACCCACGAAGACATTTGTTCTCCAGAGTGTGGCTGGAGGCAGTGCAGGGCTGGCAGGTGGCCCAGGTCTCTGGGTATGGTAAAAGATAGACACAAGAACCTGAACTCAACGTAAGTTCATTGATTCATTTAAGAATAATAAGCAGGGACATTGCTCTGACTTCTTTCCCCAGATTGGACAATGGGAGCTGCCTTTATAAGATTCAACTTCAGATCTGGAGTTTTACATCAAATACCCATCTCCACACCCCATCCTGAAGGCCCACACACCTCCTCTGCCCCGTGATGTGCTGCCCTAAGCCAGCCCCTCTTGCCACGCAGCTGCTTGTAGTGTGTCCCTTAAGCCCTATGTGTAACACTATACCCAACTCACCCACTGAGCACAGCACGGAGGGCACCAGGAGCCCGAGCAGGCCATTATCTTTCTTTCTTCACAACTGAGCACACCTTATTGTCTCCCTGCTACACCCGTGACTTCTCACCCTTCTCTCCTGTTTTCACAGCCTTTAACATGGACTCTGGACTCTTTCACAGCCTTGGGATGAGTCAGGACAGGAGCTCCTGCTGTGAACACTCCTAACCCAAAGGCTTCCCTTTGCTGAGAAGGAACTGGACAGAGCTTCCACTTTACTTTTATAAGTCTGCAAGAGGTTCAACTCAATGGGCAGGGTCAGAAAGGCTATGAACAAGTTCCTGATATTCCTAATGTTCTGTGAACTCAAATAACAGGGCTGGCACACAGAGCTCCCAGGAATCTAGCCCACTGTGGGCCCCTCCCCAGTCAGACACAGTTAAATCTTCAGGGGAGGGGCCAGGGAACCTGCTTTCAGCAAGTGTTCCAGTTGACTCATTAAGTAGCTAAATTTGGAAATCATTGATCTAATTTAACCTTATTAGTTTAGAAACAAGGGTCGTTAGTCCAAATGAAATGACCTTCTAAGATCACACAGCCCAGCAGTGGCACAGTTGGGACTTGAACCAAGTCAGGTCTCCAGGCTCCCACTAGGGTCTTGTTCAATGGTACCACATTGATTCTAGGAGAGTTTTACCATTGGAAACCCACATTTGGCACAACAGCCTATAGATGAGTTGGATAAATTAGGGCTCTTTCTCTAGGCTTTTTTAAAAAAATCAAAAGAGAAGCACGTTTAGGTCTTGTATATCTCAGGCAAATTTTCTAATCTTGAAGGAAAATCTAATACCAGACTTCATGGGGAGTCAAAGAAGAGCCTTGAGCTACTCTTGAATACCCACCCCCTGCCATTGCCTTCAAATCACTTCTCTCTTTCAGTGTGAACCTGGACATCATGCCAGGCCAGCTGGTGGCTGTGGTGGGCACTGTGGGCTCTGGGAAATCCTCCTTGATGTCAGCCATGCTGGGAGAAATGGAAAATGTCCACGGTTACATTACCATCAAGGTGAGAGGAAATGCCAGTGGAGAAGGCTTCTGACCCTCCAATGTGGGCCCCTTAGTGCTTTTTCCTCACTTGGGAGCAGGCACTGAGGACAAGTAGGTGAAGCCTTGGAAACATCCGGTAGATTTGTGAACTGTAGATTCTCTGCCCCTTCCCAGGCTTAAATAGTGAGACCCTGAGGTCAGGGTCTAGGAATCTGCATTTTTCATGAACTCTCCAGGTGGTTCTCATATGCATACGAAAGTATGAAAACTGTTGACTGCAGATACCTTCCTGCAAAGTATAGGCATTTCTGCTACATCTATGCATGTGTTTCTGAAAACCTCACATTCTGCAAACTGTGCAATAAAAATAACAGGATCTAGGAAAAAGAGCTGTAACAGATCACTAAAAACTTATATAACTTGTAACCAAAGTACCAAGAAAAGCAATACTAATAGTAACAACAACATCAAGAACAATAAAAATAGTAACAATGTAAAATCAACCCTGGCACTTTGCACCCAACCGTCACAATTAGTCTTGGACCTCTCACTTCTTCCTTCCAGAGCTAGATCTTTGATAGCATTTGCTTCCAATATAAAAATCTGATGTAGCATTGATTTTATCAATTATGATTTTTTTTTAACACAGAGAAAACATTTTCATGACATTTTCATCAGCACTGTGAACTTTTCCTGAGAGCTAAATTTAGGGGAAATTATAGTTATTTTTGAATCATTAAACCAGCCACTACTTACATCAAAAAGAAGCATGTCTATAGATCTTCAGCTTTTTTCTTAAGATCTTCATATATTACTAAAGTTTTCTTTTTAATTATGAGGAAGCTTCCCCTGATTGCTTTATATTGATCCACTTGGAAAATTTTTAAGAACCATCTTCTTTTCCACAATATACCGACTTCATTTCCTGATTTACCAATTACTAATGGACTAAGTTGCATTTTAAAAAACATGCATGTAGCAAAACAGAGCTGCAGATTTATCTCTGTCTCTTAATTCCTTTGAGGAAGGTTTTTCTTGCTACTTATAACTGAGTTCTTCCTCAAGCACAGACATTTGTCAGTATCCATCTCTCTTTGGATCCGATCTGTTTCATGTATTACCCTGACATTCTAATTTTAACCTCTTAATTCTTGCTTCCTAATGTGTCATCTACACCATTCCCCTTGTCAGTGTTAGCACTCTGTTGGTCCTAGTAAACTCATTGGGTTTGACTAAAACCTTGTTCTAGAAGCAGCACATGCATTCATCTTCTGATTTTTCGGATTGTGGCTAGAAAGCAATAGTCACAGGCACAAAAAAGAGGACTTAAATGGTGACTAGAACATTGGCTCTTTTTCCCTGGTCAGTGCAACATTGTAACATGCAAATACAAGCACATTAATAAATAGCAGATCCTCAGTTATCCTGACATACAGTTCTTCAAATCTAAGATCCATTTGTTTCTCCCCTCCAGCCACCCCATCCTTCAATCCTGCATTTCTGGAGATATAACTGTACGTGGTCTGATCCTTTTCCTTCCAGGGTACTACTGCCTATGTCCCACAGCAGTCTTGGATTCAGAATGGCACCGTAAAGGACAACATCATCTTTGGATCAGAGTTGAATGAAAAGAGGTACCAGCAAGTTCTGGAGGCCTGTGCTCTCCTCCCAGACTTGGAAATGTTGCCTGGAGGAGACCTGGCTGAGATTGGAGAGAAGGTACATGGGATAACAGAGATCTTGAAGGGTAAAGAAATACTGAAGAGAAAAAGTGAGGACGATGGTGCAGAAGTACATGGGAGTGAAATAGATGACCAATTTAGGTAGTCACGTTTGGAACAAACACCAGAAAACGCGTGTTTGTACTAACTGGCCACAGTGTTCTGTGCAAATAAGTCAGAATTTTTAAGCTTTGTACCTGGAAGCAAATATAGGAATTATGTAATTTAAATCAAAGATGATGAGGCAAAGGACCTGAGAGGCTAAGTTAACAGCAACTGGTCCAAGGTTGATCTCACAGGGGGCGGGGCAGAAGTGGGGTCAAAGCCTAGGTGTCCTGATACAACCTCTATAGATCAGTGAGGCCAGAGGAGGGTTCTACTAATCTGCTTCAAACACTCAAAAATTTATTGCAAATTATTTTCTCATGTTTTTAAATGCTTTTCTTAAAAAAGACTTCTAATGATTGTACTGTATTTATTGTATAGATATAATTTATTTAGAAATCTCTAAATAAAGATCCTACATATTTAGATTGTTTTCATCCTTCCTCCCCATTACTAAAAATGAATATAGCAATCTTTTGGGGACAAGAATCTTGACATGTTAGAAGATTAGTGAAGATACAGCTCTAGAGTGATTTTGTCCATTAATTCAGCATATATTTATTGAGTACCTATTATGTGTCAGACACTATTTTAAGTGCTGGGGTTATATCCATGAACAAAAGAGAGAAAACCGCTGCGCTGGTACAGCTTTACATTCCTATGGAGTAAGAAACAACAAAAATATTAAATAAGTAAATTATATGATAAGAAATTGTAAGTTGGGCGTATCTTTAATTATAGGACCTTAAGTTATTTATTTGAATCTAAGTTATTTATTTGTAAGAATTTTAAGCCTTTGACAACTTATTGAGGCAAACTTCTTCCTTTTACCCCTGTTTATTAGAGTCTGTAAAGGTGGGACATGTAGCAATGCTTAATAGAAATTCTTTTCTTCTTCAGGGGATAAATCTCAGTGGGGGCCAGAAGCAGCGGATCAGCCTGGCCAGAGCTACCTACCAAAATTCAGACATCTATCTTCTGGATGATCCCCTGTCTGCTGTGGATGCTCATGTGGGAAAACATATTTTTAATAAGGTCTTGGGCCCCAATGGCCTGTTGAAAGGCAAGGTGAGAAATCATTTAAAGTGATGAAGACGTGAGGATGGGCATGGGAGGGAGGGGACCACACACATCTCTCAGGACAGCTGTTGTGCTGAATCAGAGTCCCTTATTTACGTGCCCCCTGGGCTCCTTAGGAAATACCATGTCAGACTAGTCTCCTAGGAGACTGCCCCACGGAGGCTCCCACAGTGAGGGCATGGCTCATGCGGAACGGGCCAATTTGACACCTATTCTGGAGCTCTGACATTGAGCTTCTTAGGATGATTGCTTATGATAAAAAGTATTTTGGGACCTGTGGTCATAATAGGAAATATACTTGGTTTTTGTCTCCAGTTCCTGGCACAGGCTCCTAAAACTCTTGTAATTTTCTGAGTGATAGGAGTGTCTTTTGTTATTCATAATGAGCCCCTTTGGATCACAACGGAGTTTATGCTAATGAGATGACTTATGGTAGGGTCCCTAGACAGTCTCAGTCTGGGGCTGAAAGACCAAGTGATTAGAGGGTTGGAACCTTCAGCCCTATCTAACCTACCTCCAGGTAGGGAAGGGGACTGGAGGCTGAGCTACAAAAGCTCTTGAACAATGAGATTTGGCAAGCTTCCAGGTTGGTGAACACATCAGGGTGCTGGGAGGTGGTGCAGGTGGAGAGGACATGAAAGCTCCCTACCTCCCTTCTCCTCATACTTACCCCGTGCATCTCTTCCACTTGGCTGTTCCTGAGCTGTATCCTTTACAGTAACCTGTAGACACAAGTGAAGTGTTTTCCTGAGATCTGTGAGCCATTCTAGCAAATTATGGAACCTGACAGGGGCTTCATGGAAACCCCCAATTTGTAGCCAGCTGGTCAGAAGTATGGGCAGCCCAAGACTTGCTACTGGCATCTGAAGTGGGGGCAGTCTGATGGGACTGAGCCCTTAAGGTGTGGGGTCTGTGATAACTCCAGGGAGTTAGTTTCAGAATTGAATTGAATTGTTGGACACCTAACTGGTGTCACAGAATTGGTTGGTGTCAAAAAAACACTCCAGAGGACCCAACAATTCACCTCGCTGGTGGGACAGAGGTCATCTTGCAGATATTAGAGCTATGAGAAAACTAGGCCTGGAAAGGGTGATTCAGTCTGAACATAGAGATAATACCTAATACTTATTGAATATTCAGTATGTCCCAGGCCTGTGCTAAGAATTTTAACTGCACGGTCCCATTTGATTCTCACAATGCCTCTGTCAGATGGTATAGGTCAAGTGGCCAGAGCAAGTCACTAGAGCTGGTTGTAGGTGGAGAATAAGCTTTTCTTACCATGGACAAATTGTCGTGCTTGTCCTGATACGGTGGCCTGAGTCATAGAGGGACTGATAGAGCCCTTCTGTTAATAACAGCTTTTCTCTTGGCACTGGGGAGTGAGACTCCAACTGAATTTGGCCTCTTCCCTTTAAGATTTCTTGAATGCTGGTAATCAGAGGATGGCAGGGTTGATGACACCTGGGCTGCTGTTCCCCTGAAGCCCTTTGCCTGATCAGCGAGTCAGCAGGAACTCACACTCCCTCCTGTTCCTGGTCCCAGCTTTGGTCCTTGAGGCCTTTTTGGTTTCACTCATTCTTGAACTGAATACCCACCCTGTTCCGGGTTCATTGCAAAGAATGGGTATGCATAGGTGGAAAAGTCTAATCCTTGTTCTCAAGTAACTTAAAGTCTAGTGGGAAGGCATACAGAAAAACAAATAATAATATTAGAATATAGGAGCTGTTTTAATAGTAGTCTATACACGCTATGATGGAGACATTGGAGGAATGCCCAAGTTTGCCTGAGACTGACGAAAGGCACTAGGAGAGTTGGCTTTGAGCTGATATCTAAGAGATGAATATCTCCTAGATATTCTAGATAAGAGGGGCCTAGTCTCTCTGGGGCTGTGAGCAGAGGCAGTGGGCTTAGGTTCTCTCTCCAGAAGCCCATTTCAAGCCCATAGTCCCTAATTGAGACACATTACCGACCCGTAAGTGTTTGTCTTTCTTTGAGTGGAGCTCCTGTCTCAGGAGTCAGTAAACAGGAATACAGGGGATGCCAGGTTTCTGACACCAGGGAGAAACATTCTCATCCCACAATGTTTCTAACATGTGGAAAGAATTTGGGTGGGTCATGTTCATTCAATTAAGTGAAAAGGGCAGTTAGTTAGCTATTTAGTTAGTTTTGTATACATTTGTCATATTTATAGGCTTTGATCCAGATGATATTCCTAAGCCCAACCATTGGTTACCCAGGAATGTGGAGGAGAATGTGTGCAGGGCAAATGTCATTGTCACTACAGGAAAATAACTGAGTGGATCTGCGATGATGAGAGTCTCATCTCACATATAGAGTTGGGTTTTAAGATGAGATTCTGGGAAGGAAAGGAAGTAAAATAGGCCAAGTGCTCAGGGCCACATTTTGAAGCAAAGCCCCAGAGTGAGTTGAACATGCCTGTTTTCCTCTTTTGAGTAAGCCAGGGAAGAGGGTAGACATAGGGTAGTTAACACAACTTAATGTTATTTTTACAGACTCGACTCTTGGTTACACATAGCATTCACTTTCTTCCCCAAGTGGATGAGATTGTGGTTCTGGGGAATGGCACCGTGTTGGAGAAAGGATCCTACAGTGCTCTGTTGGCAAAGAAAGGAGTGTTTGCTAAGAATCTAAAGACATTCCTAAAACATGCGGGTCCTGAAGGGGAAGCCACAGGTATGTAAGGAGGATTGGCACAGGATAGAACTTGGGACATGGGTGGAAATGATAAACCCACGTTTGCCTCCCAAACTGTTCAGTATCCAATGAACTAGACTTGGAAGTGAATAACTCAGAGATTCAAACTCTGCCTTCTGTGTTCTGTGTCTCTATAAAGAAACACAGAAATTGAAACTCTCTGCCTGGGCCAAACTGATGTCTTATCCTGTTCATCTGGTGTCTGACATGCAATCAAAGAACACTTTTTAGAAGGGTGCACCTGAAGGTTTGGGTTAGGAACCCTGTGCAAGGAGCACCAGAGTCATAGGTCCCTCTTTTAGGAGTGCTATGCTCCTGTTGACTTGAGTCACATGTGACACCTCAACTACTTCAAATCCATTAAAACCAGTTTCTGGAAAGTTGACACTAATAGTATGCTTCTAAATTCTTGGTAAGTCCTAACAAAGGGATCTTGATGAATACACCAAAGACCACTGGGTGTTTGAACCAGAAAAAAATCATGGCAGTTGCATAGTCTCACAGTATACCATAGGAATAGACCTGAATGTCACCACCTTGAGTTCACCAACTAGCTCCAGTCAGCCATGGAGCCCTGTTTACTGTGACCCTTCCTAAGGACCTGCCAGCAGGAGTCCTGTGCATAGGTGTGGTTAGCAGCTTCAGGTGGTGATCACCAGCAGGAGGTCAGGACATTCAAGAGAGTGCCGGGACATTCCAGAAATAGAGTGGAAGCATATTTAAATGGGGAGCACAAGAATGTGAAAGAAAAGTCTACACCAGGAAGTCTGCAAGCTTTGGCAGGACAGGGCAGAAATGAAAAACAGGAGGATGTGGGTGATAGAGACCAGGAGCCAGGCCCGGAGGGTGGGGGAGGGGGGGAAGGGACCGACAGAAGGAAAGGAGTCAAAGCTTTTTACCAGCCTTTATTTGCTCTAGGTATTGACCTGGAAAAAACAATAATCACCTAACTGGAATGGGATGTGAAGTTTCCAAGCAAAGGACAATGTCTAATGCTAGATCTCCTGAGTCATTGCTCAACCAAACACGTCACCACATCTGGGCAGTTTTCTTATGCTAATTCTAAACACTTTTTCTCTGATTTGCCTGGGTCTGAGTTTCAGGATTCTGTTGTAAACCCCCACGGGTGGATGGCCCCTTTCGAAGAATCCTGTCTTTTGTGTACAAAGGATAAGTTTGCAACCCAGCCCAGTAAGCTCTTGTTCTGGGGAACATTAAGAGGACATTTCTGAGAAGTTTTGTAAGCCCCAGAATCAAGCTCTGGGACTTGGGACTTGGTGGAATGAAGAGAAGGGCAGGAGGGCGAGATGAGCTGCCTTAACATTGGTTCTGTGTATTATTAGCTGCTATAACAAAACACCCAAACTGGATGCCTTCAATAGCAGAAATTTATTGTCTCACACTTCTGGATGCCAGAAGGGCAAGACGAAGGTGTCAGAAGGATTGGTTCCTTCCTAAGGTGCTAGGCCAGGATCTGTTTCAGGCCTCTCTCCTACTTTCTGGTGTTTTCTGGCAGTCTTTGTTGCTACTATTCATGGCTGTTGTTCCTCCTGTTTGTTTAGTTTTTTGAACTAATTCTGTGAAGTCTCTATTCTTTGTCATGTATGGCCACTGAAGTCTCTGCTTGGTTGGCTTAGTGGTCAGCTAATGATCGGATAGACATGTCCTTAAGTGCTTAGAGTGGTAAGTCTCTCAGTCTTTGCTCAGAGGCTCTGTGGCAGGGAGAAGAGGGAGAGGGGGAGGAGAGTATGTCTTCAGCAATCCAGAAATTTACATCCCTGCCTTAGCCTTTGCTTCCAGTTTATACAGAGCCATATGGTCTGCCAGAAGTGAGAGGCTAGGGCCTTCTCCAGTCTTTTCTGGACTCGTGCCTAGCCCTACACATGTGTGGCATTCTAGATTTCCAGGAATATATCAGTTATCAAAGCTTCCTGTGGATATCTTATTTCCCAGCTTTTCCTTTGAAATTTTTGGTCGGCTTATGACTTGCCCCAATTGTTATCATGACTTCAGGCAGCTGTGATATTACATAACTGCTGACGATTGTTTGCGTAGCTCCAGGTTAGGTCAAATAGAGACAGGCCCTGTGGATGGGGGTATTCCAGGAAATTCCAGACAGCGAGATTATGGCAATTCTCTAGGAATGGGCCTTTTGGGGGAATTGCAAACCCACTCTCCCTGCTCCAGTGGCTTCTAAGCTGCTGGTTTTCATGGCTACAGCTGAAAAAGCTCATTCTGACAATTTTTTGCCAGTATTCTCATTACTTTTATAGAGGAGTAGATCTCTAGAGGTCCCTAGTCTGCCATCCCCACTTGATGCCCCACCTCGTTTTGCATTTTATTATTTTATTTTCAAGAGATGTCTTATAAATGCTTTTAATTAATGTAAATTCATTAAATTATTTGAACTTCATGATGAGCATTTTCAATTTACAATCACCTCTTCAGTAAATTCTAGAAATGGTGACTCTTCTGTTTGTCTACCATAATCCTTAAAAATTCTTTCATGTTCCAAAGGAACTTAGAAGTTTCTGGGAGTTTTCTTCTCCTTTTTGACCATTTTATCTTCCCATGGAATAGTAACCCATCTCTTCTTTATCCTGGTATTTCTCAATAAGAAGATGTACTCATAATTAGTATTTATGGAGTAAAATAGCCCAGCCTGTGTGCACATCCAGCGTCCCTTGCCGAGATCAGAGAAGACTTCCTTCTGTTTGTTCTTGGGCCATACACACTCTATGCAGCTATTTCCCTGACCTCTCCTATGCCCCCCCTAGTTAATGATGGCAGTGAAGGAGAAGAAGATGATGACTATGGGCTAATATCCAGTGTGGAAGAAATCCCTGAAGATGTGGCCTCTTTGACCATGAAAAGAGAGAACAGCTTTCGTCGAACACTTAGCCGCAGGTTGGTCATCTGTTCACCTGGCAGCCCTCATCACTTCCACGTTTCCACTTGATCTTTATCTTTTTCTCCGTAGGCTTTTCCTGAGAGAGTGGACATCTTGGACACTCCCAGCTCCTCCTTTGGTTCCTTGTATGGATGGGGGAAGGGATGGGGTCGTGTCAGTTTCCCATGGCTATCTGCCCCAAAAGGTGCTTCCATGCCAGCTGAGTGATTGTGACATCTGCTTATAAGAAGACCCTCCGGCAGTATCTACATGCTCAGGGAAGCTTCCCTCTCTCCATCTCTCAGTTCTAGGTCCAGTGGCAGGCATCCGAAGTCCCTGAGAAACTCCTTGAAAACTCAGAATGGTAATGTCCCGAAGGAGGAAGAAGAACTAGTGAAAGGACAAAAACTGATTAAGAAGGAATTCATGGAAACTGGAAAGGTGAACACCACCAAAAAAAGTAGCATTTGAGGTGATATAAGGCTTGGAATCGAAAAATTTTAAAATTAGATGAAACTTGAATACATATCTACAGCAATATGTCCTATGACCTTTGCAAATCTTCAAATTCATTATTAAAATGTGAGCAGAAGCTGTGAGCTTTCTATCAAATCATATTTCCATGAAGTATGACATGTTTTCTGTGAATATCCTCATCCACACTCCATGAGTGTTTGATTCCATTCTGATGTGTGGAGAACAACAAAACTACTTTGAGATGCAATTCCGGGCACCAGGGAGCACTAATATATCAGACCCAGAGTACATGATTCAAATTAACTAAACTTAAAACCACAAATTCTAAGGTCTGCAGTATAACCTCATCATCTGTCCCATGCTGGGTTTGTTTGTTTGTTTGTTTTAGAGACAAGGTCTCACTATGTTGCCCAGGCTGCTCTTGAACTCCTGGGTTCAAACGATCCTCTCACCTCAGTCTCCCAAGTAGCTAATTACAGGTACCCACCACTGCACCCAGCTTGCCCCACTCTTTTTTTTATATCTTCCCCTCTTAATTGCCTCTAGAAGCTCATTAATAACCTTATTAATTACCCAGCATTATATTTCAGCATTAATCTATTATCCATCCTGGCCCAGTGCAGATTACCATAGACTATCAAATTTTGCTACCTGAAACCCACATTTCCAGGGCACTCCACTCCTCCTTGTGATTGGCATTGTAGGTAATTCCTCATCAAAAGCCATTAGGGAGTTCTAATATTGAGGTGGGGGCGTTGCAGGTGAAGTTCTCCGTCTACCTGAAGTACCTACGAGCAATGGGATGGTGTTCAATATTCTTCATCATCTTTGGCTTTGTGATGAATTCTGCATCTTTTATTGGATCCAACCTCTGGCTCAGTGCTTGGACCAGTGACTCTAAAATCTACAACAGTACCGACTACCCAACCTCTCAGAGAGACATGAGAATTGGAGTCTATGGAGCTCTAGGAGCAATGCAAGGTATACCTGATGGCCATGGCAGGTATCTCACAGGATCTATCTAGACCCTGTACTTTTCTGGGACTCAGGAAAACATTTGCCACAATGTCCTGGGCACAAGACTTCAGGGATCTCTATGCATGGTGCTGACAAAACTGGTTTTATTTCTAGGGATATTTGTGTTCATAGCAACTCTCTGGAGTGTCCATGGTTCCACCCATGCATCAAACATCTTGCACAAGCAACTGCTAAACAATATCCTTCGAGCACCCATGAGTTTTTTTGACACAACACCCACAGGCCGAATTGTGAACAGATTTGCTGGCGTAAGTATCTCACGGGCTGTAAGGTGGTATGTTCATACGCTGAGGGTATTTCTATATCTGACATGGGAGGGATTCTTATGTCCCCTTGGACAACACTGTTCAGTTCTAGGTCTTTTGTCCAGTCAACATGCAAATGTTTCTTGAGTACCTCCTGTGGAGTCCCAAAGATTCTGGGGATACAGGGATGAACAGCTCTGGCCCTGCGAGTAGCTCACCATCTAGTGAAGAAGACAGCCAAGGAAATGAAAGATTATAATAGAATATGGTAAAATCAATAACAACAGTGTGTTCAGAGGTGTTTTGGGAGTACAAAGGAATGACAGAAAAGAGGTACCAGGTCAGTCTGGGTGTCTGAGGGTAGGAAATGTCAGAAAAGGTGGGACTTGAGCTAAGTCATAGGAGTAAGCCAGGCTGATGGTAAGGGTGGGGATGGGGGCCAGTAGAGCAGGGTGGGAAGGATTATTCTGCAGAGGGAAGAACATAAATAAAAGCACTGTCACTGTCTGTGACAGGGAATACAAACAATAGTAGGATAACCCTTTGCTTGGTCTCTGCCTCCATTCCTGAAACTTCCATCTTTGATGCTTTAAGAATCGGTGAATTAGGTCTGGATTATAGAAGAGAGCCATCTGTGATTTTAACCAGGTTCTCGAACATTGTTTCCATCCTGGAACCCTTGGCATTCATTCACACTTTCATTCAGAAACATTTATTGAGCACTTTCCATGAGCCAAGAACTGTGCTAGGCACTGGGGCACTCAATGAATGCAAAAATCATAGATGGTTCTTTTCCATGGGCCAGACCGAAGTTTCAGGCACAGAGGCAGAGACCAGGAAATTCTGTATGATATTCAGCTATTATCAGCACAGTGTATAGTCCTCTGCTTGTGGAGAGCACATTTTAAAAAAAAGTTTGGGCAGCTGTGGACCCTTATTTGTTTGGCCTGGGGGCAAACACAGAAAGTGTAGCTTATAGCCCACAGCCAGGTTCCGGGCTCACAGCAACTGCTTCAAAAGTAGGCAGGTTACTGGTCCCTGTTTGTCACCTTCCTCTGGGGCAGAAACGGTGGGCATGATGTCACTGGGGACGACTTCACTGGGTTCTTGACTCTTTAGTGGAACCTAAGAGAGCACACAATTTTGGGCGGGGAAATTTCTCACAGGAATTTTGCAAAGATTGCACAGTCTTTCCCCATGTTATATATAATCTTCTGGAAAAGAGAACACAGAGGTTCTCCTGTGAGTTACTTAGGCAATAGTCATACTTTGCTGACTACTTTTGCATGAAAAAAGAAACTGTCATTGATTATATATTGTAAGTTTCATGCGAGAGGTGGCCCAGACCTATCAAGGGGAGTTAGATCTAAGGGGTCAATGGCTGAGTCCGTAAGAGGAGGTGGAGTGGAGGAAAGGAAGATGGAGAATCTGTGCCAGGTAAGGGTTACAAGTAACCTGTAGAGAACTGATAACTGGTGAGGATTTCTTTTCTCTGCCAATTCTGGACATAGTTATTTGCATTCTGATGTGACTTTGGGAAAGGTAGATTAGTCAGGAGTCCTTCATGATTTGGAGCTCTCTCTTGGAAGACTATTATCCCTGACTCAGTTTGGGAAACTCCAGAGATAATTTGGACTCACATATTGCTAACCCTAGAATAGGCAAAGGTGACCCAAAATATAAGCCAGACTTCCTGAGTATGCCCCAAACTATCCATCTCTTCATTTATTTTCTCATTTATTCCACATTACATGAAGGCAATATGGCAGTAAGACCTGTCTGGCACCTCTGGAGTCCTTGGCTGGACCACTGCCCAGACAGGGCTCACATTCATTATCACCTCCCTTCCCCTTGAAGCTCTATGCTTGGCAGAGGAAACAACTTCCTGGGTATAGGATGGTGCTTCAGTCAGGGATGGGTGTTAGGGTTTATTGACTAGAGCCTTCAAACAAATGTTTCTTGAATGCCTGTTATGTGCCAGGTTCCGTCCAGGTATTCAATGGAATTTAGGACCTGTGTTAAGTTAAAATAACTGAACCGGCTTGGTTATGGGACAAGGATTTACCTGTAAGGCTCTCTTAGCTTACAATGATTATGAATGATTTAATAAATTTGACAAATGGGAATTTCACAAAGAGGAGAGACAACCTTTTCCAAATCTATTGAAAATGGTGAAAGACGACTGCCATATCTGTTTGGAAGGATTTTAAAAAATGAAGAAATTACAGAAATGCAATTGGTTATTAGAGTGAGCAGTACAGTCTATTACAAATGAATATCATGAAATTATGAAATGCAAGAGTTACTGGGAACACGCAGAATAGAACAGCTTCCCTGCTGGAACCAGGTAAAGTATCTTAGCAAGACCTTGGCTCATCACCTCTCCTGCTTGTATTCCTAGGATATTTCCACAGTGGATGACACCCTCCCTATGTCCTTTCGCAGCTGGCTGTTATGCTTCCTGGGGATAATTAGCACCCTTGTCATGATCTGCTTGGCCACCCCTGTCTTCACTGTTGTCATCATTCCTCTTGGCATTATTTATGTGGCTGTTCAGGTAGGTTTGGAGATGGCTAGGTCTTCCTTCCTCTCTGCTTATAAAAGCCCAGGCTCCTTCCTGAGAATTTTCCCTTTTGTTTACTGCTAGTCACTTACTCCTCTCCAGCATCTTTGCCATGTAGTCATGTGTTGATGTACCAAGGAGCCCACGGGCCACTGTCTGAAGCTGAAGTGTCAGCGTGGGTTGGTGTAGCATTCACAGCAAACCTCACCTTAACCACTGCCCACCCAGAAGCTTAAGTGGGACAGATTTATGCTTGGATCTAAGACTGCTTTGAGATTGGCTCTGGGCAAAGTCTGGCAGCCCATGACAACTCCCACAATGGTTAGGTCCATTCTAGAAGGGTTGTGCCATGGCTTCTTCCTCAGCTGACCTTGAGTCAGCATATCTACCTGGGAAGGTCTCTCAGCGGGAGAGACACTTCACTTGCTTTTCATGTCAGGGCAGTTCTAGTTTCACTGGGGTGTCTGTGGATGGTTTAGGCTCAATTCCGATGTATTCTCTGAGGGAACATGCAGCTTGAGAGCCATGCCTCACAGAGAAACTGAACAAATGGAAGGAACCCCATGCCCATAATAAAAATCATGAGGGAGGGGAAGCTGTGGGGAAAACCCTTGTCCCACAAGTTGCTTTCGTGAGGAACTGTTCATGTAGGGGGAACGATCCCGAAGACCCCACGGTCAGGGCCTCGTGGCCTGGTGGCCTGTGGTAAAGTGGCCCTCCTGGTGTGTGTGTGGAGTTCCTCAGGTACCATGGGCTCTCCGTAACAGCCTTTTGGCTGTTAATAACAAATCAACAAATAAGACGCAGGATTATCTGAGGAAACTTCTGTGCATAACATTTTGCATTCTGATTCTCAAGTGCCCAGCTCGTCTGCAGTTTCAGCAAGTCCTCCAGCATCTAGCAGCACCCTAACCTGTTCCTAAGCCCTTCTCTAGACTTCAGGGGTTCTGCCTGCCCTCTACTTCAGCCGGTTCCCATTCTCACACCCTCCAGAACCATCTTTACCTCACACGCCACTGAGGCACAGTTTTGGTCACTTAACTGACTACTTTGTTCTCCAGTTTTTACCCACCCCTCAGCATGCTGGTTCTCACCATTTCCTGCCCTCTACTTCACACCTCACCCCTGCAGTCCCAGCTGTCTTTATGAGATCCCTTTGGAGACCATTTCTCTAGCCAGTACGGAAACTGTCCTGTGGGAAACATGCAGATATGGGGGGTGGATAGGGGTTAGGCAGGCAAAACTCCTCACGTGGTTTGGAAATTCGATCCTCTATGGCTGTGCTATAGTCTCCTCACTTTCATTCTCCTCTGTTCCCCATCAATCCCAGTCTTTCCATTGTTCTCTTCCTCTGGCCTCGCTCATCATTCTTCTAGCCAGACGTGACACTGCAGGCTTTTGTCCTGTTCAGACGTGGGCTATGGCCATCAAGGTGAAGAATGCTGGGTCACAGCCAGGAAGGAGGAGGTACGGTGTATGCAGGGTGATCGTGTGACTAACTGGCTTGTTACATTTTCTGTCCAGATATTTTATGTGGCCACTTCCCGCCAGCTGAGACGTCTGGACTCTGTCACCAAGTCCCCAATCTACTCTCACTTCAGTGAAACCGTGTCAGGTTTGCCCGTTATCCGCGCCTTTGAGCACCAGCAGCGATTTCTAAATCGCAATCAGGCAGGGATTGACACCAACCAGAAATGTGTCTTTTCCTGGATTGTGTCCAACAGGTGAGACTTCTGCATGTTTGCCATTAGCCATGGAGGGCAGACGTGGCCAGTGGTATGGAATTCACTCTGGCCACACATGCTTGTCATGCTGTGAAGAGAGCATGAGCTGTGGAGTCAGAGACTGGGTCCCTGGGCCAGCTCTACCATTGACCAGGCTAGGTGACTTGCCTTGACCTCTGTTTTTTTGTTTCTGCAATGGCCAGAACGCCACCTATCTCACAGGGCTGTGGTGGAAGTCAGATGACACTTGGGAGCATTCTGTGACCCAGGCACCGTGCAAATGCAGGGTGAAATGAACACTCTATGTGCTTCCCTGGGAATGGATGTGAGATTCTCCATAGGCATGATACTCTTTTTAGGGTGATGAAAGAAGTGGAGGCTGGGGAGAGAGGAGAGTTGGGAATTTTTAGGTAAAACCACTGATGACAGAAATGGAAGCTCACATCCTGTGAGGTGAATCCATGAATAGGGTGAGCATTATTCTCCAGCATCATCAGACCCTGGCAAGCAGTGCTATGTCCTGGAGAAGGAAGATTTTTTCTGGGAAAGGAAAATTCTTGAGTGGTTTCCAAAGTGTCTTGAGATGTTAAGGGCAGGCTAATGATTCTCAGAGTTATTTAGAATGTAGAGAGATCAGGAATTTGACTGTAAAGATATTTTGTTTCTTAGAGATTTTCCA
This sequence comes from Avahi laniger, assembly GCA_963575035.1. Taxonomy (NCBI): domain Eukaryota; kingdom Metazoa; phylum Chordata; class Mammalia; order Primates; family Indriidae; genus Avahi; species Avahi laniger. The sequence continues at coordinate 10,206 of CAUYSK010005786.1, read as the reverse complement.
AGAAGGAAAATACATATAAGTAAATCTTATTAGACCCCCATTATAAAGTGTGTACCATATTTATTTGTACACATGCTAGACTTATTGATGCAAACTTATTTAAACATATTTTCTTTGCAAAAGTCCATTTTTATAAATTATATCTATGTACATATACTCTTCAGTTCTCTACAAAACCCCACTATAACTCCCTGTGATCAATGTGTACCTAACTTCCCTCCACCCTTAGCTGCTTCTCCACCTTTTAAAAATACTGAAATCACACAGGGTCCATTGCACCTTCCTGTAGTGTTTACTTTTTAACTTTATGTATGGATTTACTATGCATTGCTTCCCCAGCCTAATCAAAAGAAATCACTTGGAGCATTCATTAAAAATGCAGATTCTCGGCCAAGCACTGTGGCTCACACCTGTACTCTCAGCACTTTGGGAGGCCGAGGTGGGAGAATCGCTTGAGGCCAGGAGTTTGAGACCAGCCTGGGCAGTGTTGGAAGAGCGCATCTGTAAAAAACATAAATAAATAAAAAACAAAAAACAAAAATTAGCTGGGTGTTGTGGGGCACACCTGTAGTCTCAACTATTTGGGAGGCTGAGGCAGGAGAATTGCTTGAGCCCAGGAGTTTGAGGCTGCAGTGAGCTATGATTACACCACTGCATTCCAGCCTGGGTGACAGAGTGAGACCCTGTCTCTAAAAAATAAATAAATAAAAATAAATAAAAACACAGATTCTTGAACCCCGTCCTAGGCCCCCTGAATCAGAATCTCCTGGGGAAGGACCCAGGAATTTTTCACATGAATTCGTAATGTTGTATTTTTAACAATTGCCCTAGGTGATTTTTATGTCACGGCAAATTTGGGAGACATTGAACCATAAAATTCCCTTAGTTTAGTAAACTCCTTTAGGGTCTTTAAAATACAGTTTATTTTCAACAAAAACCAATTTAATAGACTTTTAGGAATACATGGTATTCCTAAATCAAATTGAGGTTCCTCCTAAGAACACAATTCTACCAACTCAAACCCTCTAAGATGTTCTAGGAGTGCCAAGGTTGCTGGTTAAAGTGAAGAAGTGATCAGTGACACCTCTCTCCCTCTCTGCTTCTGTTGCCCCACAGGTGGCTTGCAGTTCGCCTAGAGCTGATTGGGAACCTGATTGTCTTCTTTTCAGCCTTGCTGATGGTTATTTACAGAGATGCCCTAAGTGGGGACACCGTGGGCTTTGTTCTGTCCAACGCGCTCAATGTGAGTCTGAAGGTTGGGGGTTTGGCTACATTAATGTATTTATTTCTAAATTGAGTCTGGAGTATACTGTGCAGTCTGTGCTCTTGATTCCTTTTTAAATCCAGAGGGAGTAGGGGAGACTGAGATTCAAACCTTGGCTCCATCTTTCATCCATGTACACACTTCCTTACTCTAAGTGGGCACCAGAAATAAAAAAAAAAAGAAGAAGAAAAAATAAGTGGGCACCAGTGGCATCTAGAAAAATGGACATAAATGTTGACCTTAGAGCTTAAGATGACAATTTCATGTGTTTCAATCTAATAGTTCCCTGTCTCTTTGCTTGGTTCTAGTCAAAAGAGAGAATAAGCAAGTTTCTTCTCCAGAATGTAGCACTAATCAGAAAGCCTTTTGAACAAATAACTCCTCCTGTTTGTTTTTCTTAGGTCACAGAATAATTGGAGCTAATTCTAATAAAGAACATATAGTCCGATAAGACCATAGAGTGTATCTCACTGTGGCACTGCAGGATGACTAGGGATAAATGCTGGGCATGATTATTTCCTAGCACCTAAGACAGAGGCTGGCACTATAGTAACTGTTCAGTAAATATTCAGTAAATGAGTCATTTGGCCATCTTGCATGGTATCTTTTTGAACGAATTTTTTGGAAGTTTGCATATCCACAAGTGGGCTTTATATAGTGCTGTCTTCATTAGAAGTTAATAAGGCCCAATAAGATCCTGCCAGGGCACCTGAAAGGACTCTGTTAATCACCAGAGTCACATGGTTTCTTGTGCTACTGCCTCTTACTCCCCACCATTTCTAGGCTTTTTAACCCAGGACAGACAAGCAAAAGAATCAGGAAACTATTAGATTGAACCAAAACAAAACCACTCAAACATCAGCGATTACATCTGGTCCAACCTACATAGAGTAGTTACTCTTAGTCCCCATGATCCTGTCCTCTGCACTCTGTGGCTCCCTTTCTCTAACCACCGTTCGCTCAACAAAAACTCCCTGTGCATATGTGCAAACTCTCAAGTCTTTGCCTGAAAGAAGCTTGCATCTGAGTAATCCACAGATTCCCTATCCTCTAGACTGGCCTAGACCATGACAACCCTTTTACTGGTGGTTGGGTGTATCTTGTAATGGCAGGGTGGCACCTGGAGTTTATTGGCCTAGGGTCAATGTGGATGCCCCACCCTATTGGGGGGGCTGATGTTGAGTGAGAACAGAGAGGAGGCAGCTTTTTGGAAGGACTTTTCCTATCCTGTGTCATTTCTCATGCTTTTCCCTTTTGCAGAATGCCTTTCACAACCCCCTCCCCAAAGCGCTCTAGGCTGTCAGGCAGGAGACCTGAGTTTTGGTCCCCCTCCACCAATTGCCAGCCTCTCCAACCCGCGTTTTAGCCCCAAACCACTCCAAGCTCACATGGCCCTTCATGTGAGCACCATGCCGCCAAGCACCTAATTGCTTTCCAGCCATTCAGTGTGCGGGTCTTACTTCCTTCCCCAAAGAGGCAAAGATTGTCTTTCTCCCACTTTTCCTTACTCTCCCATAGAGCCCAGCACCATGCTGGGTAAAAAGTAGGTGCTGGTTTGCCCTTGTGGTTTGACTAATTGAGTTGGTTTCTGAGCCTGAGATGACTTTCAGTCTTCTGGTTTTTCTGCAGATCACACAAACCCTGAACTGGCTGGTGAGGATGACATCAGAAATAGAGACTAACATCGTGGCTGTCGAGCGAATAAATGAGTACACAAAAGTGGAAAATGAGGTAGGGAGGAATTAGAGAAACCTAGGGACAAGGAAAAAAAAAAGTGACTCCTTCAAGAGTTCATCTGCATCATTTCTCAGTGTTTCACATGGGTTCATAATGGTTCTCCTAAAGTTTTCTTTGCTCTAACTCAAAGGACCTAATTTCTTCAAACTTAGAATAGGAAATGGTTTGGAGGAAGTCAGGTCTTAGAACACACCAAGTTAAATGGTGGCTTCATTCTGGAGATCTACAGAGCAACCTCCTGAGATAGAGTTTCTTTAACTGAATAAGATAGGAACCTTCCAGAAATATAAGTCCAGTTCAGTCTATTAAATGCAGATGCCATTAGGTAGCTGGGACACTACTACCCTTCTCCTATGACATGAGTCCTGTAAGGACTGTTTGGCTGAGTTGCCACTGTATAAAGGACTTCTCATCCTGTGTCCTTACCAGGCACCCTGGGTGACCGAGAAGAGACCTCCGCCAGATTGGCCCAGCAAAGGCCAGATCCAGTTTAACAACTACCAAGTGAGGTACCGGCCTGAGCTGGATCTGGTACTGAAAGGGATCACTTGTGACATCAGGAGCATGGAAAAGGTAGGTGGAGTGAAGGAAGGCCTGAGGTCTTGTGATCAGAGAAGAGATGGACACAGCGGAGGGCAGCTGGACCCTCAGCCTTCATCACTGGGATGGAGGAGGAGGGTCAGGGTATCTCCTCTGCCCTGGGGAGGTGTAGGGACATGGCACCACCACCAGAGGGCAGGGTATCCACCAGGGATCAAACAGACTGCAGCTATCAGGGCTTCCTGCTCCGCTCCTCCCCGCGTCCCTGCCAGCTCACCAGGGCTCATTTCCTGAAAGGTCCACAGCATTCAGAGAGGAAGTCAGGAAGGAAATGAGGGAGCACCAGGCCTGGGGAAGGAACTGTTGAGAATAGCGGTGTGGAGGGTTGTCCCTGAAGAAAGAATGGCCTAGTTCTCCTGGTCTGCAAAGTCAGGCACCCTCCTATGGTGCTCTTGTTCTCCGAAGATTTGGTTTGACGTAGGATAGAAAAATCAGGGACCTGAGGTCCAGCTCAGGGTCTGGCTCTCAGCTGATGGCAGGCCAGACCCTTCCCTTCTCCTCATTGCTAAACAAGGATTAAAAACAAAAACAAAACACTGTAACTACCAACAATGTTTGTAACAACAACAGCTGCTGAGAGGGTCCATGTAGTTCTCAGCAAGCAACATTTAGGAGGTAGGATGGGAAAGCCATCTTTTCCTGACATCTGGACACTTTTTTCCCCCACCAAAACCAAAATCAGTTTAATATCTTAGAGATGAAGTGGCCAATCACTGCCTCTTACCACCTGTGATTATCAGTGCCCAGGCTAAATAATTTTTTCCCTAGAATTATATGTTGAATTAATGTGCAAACTATATTCACAGATTGGCGTGGTGGGCAGGACAGGAGCTGGAAAGTCATCCCTCACAAACTGCCTCTTCAGAATCTTGGAGGCCGCAGGTGGCCAGATCATCATCGATGGAGTGGATATCGCTTCCATTGGGCTCCACGACCTTCGAGAGAAACTGACCATCATCCCCCAGGTGAACTCTAGAACTTGCTTGGACGCCTGCTGTGGGGGCCAGCTTGTTCTGCAGGAAACGTGCATCTTCTTGATGTCTGTTCAGTTAGCACTGCCATTTCTGCAGTCTACTTGGGATACCTGAGCTAGTTCCCTAAGACACATTGTTTCCAGAACTTAAGTTTTGAAATTTTTTGTAATATGCACTTGTGACTGCCAGCATCTGACCAGTAGGTGGCAGCAACACAACAGAAGTCAAATAGAGCAGGTGATTATTTAGCATTTCTATAGCCCATCACGGTTTGCAAGACTTTTGCAATCAGCATTAGCTGTTTTGCTGCTGAAGCTTGACGCCATTAAGCTTTATACTCCCCATTTGATATGGTTAAAAGATAGAGGAAGGAATTTGCTGCAGGTTTCTGCCAGCATGTGGAACGCTTAGTACATCAGCAAGAAAGACTTCCCTTCGGCTTCCTCCCTGTCCCCTACCAAATAAGGATTGCCATGGGCTCCTCTCTGCTCCCTGGCAGCACATGGCTCCTCACTGGAACCATTCCTCCGCCACTCACTGCAGCCACGTCTCTCTCAGGGGAGTTTTGGGTTGTCTGATGTTTGCTCAGTTTGATACACTCTTTTTTCCAGCCTCTTGAAAAGCATAAATAAATTCTTCTCTTGCGGCTATACTGTCCCTTCCTCTGCTCTCCTCTGATCCCTTGACCTCTAAACCATGGGTTTTCATTTGGGAGTGTGAGACATTCCGCTCACCTTCTTAAGAGATGCTGTGGCAATTTGGAAATCCATAAATGAATCTCAGAATGAAAAAAAAAAAAACCCAAAAGACAAACCAAGGACTCCTGCTGCTCTTATGCTTAGCCCCTGGCTGGCGGCCACTCTGAGCCTTCAGAGGGCAAGCCTTGCAGCCACTGGACCACCAACCAGCTTCCCGCCTAACGAGCCCATCTCAGGCCGGTCCTAGCCACTTTCTCCTGGCCACAAGGAACTACTAGGTTCTTTTCTGACATTTACCCTAACGGTCCCCTCATCTCTCGACTTGCAGGACCCCATCCTGTTCTCTGGAAGCCTGAGGATGAACCTGGACCCTTTCAACAGCTACTCAGATGAGGAGATTTGGAAGGCCCTGGAGCTGGCTCACCTCAAATCTTTTGTGGCCGGCCTGCAACTTGGGTTGTCCCATGAAGTGACAGAGGCTGGTGGCAATCTCAGGTAATGTTTCACAACCTACTTCCCCCATAGGCAGTGAGAAGATGTGAGGGGCACTTAGCGCGTACCCTCGTGTTCCTGACGGGAAGTGATGCCTGGCATCGTGGAATTGTCACTACCCAGGTCTAATCGCTAATGGGTCAGATGAACCTGCTGTGAAGTTCTCATGATAAAACAGATGCGGAAGTGCTTTGACACTCTTGAGAACCTTTGTTATTAAATGTACCCCTCGTGCGACATTACGCAATGTGAGCTTACAGAGCCCGCTGTTATGGAGAATCGCAGAAAGCAGAGGCTCTCAGCTGTGCACAATCAGGATTAAAACAGTCCCAGGGCCTGGTCCAATCCTGGAGTCTGATTTAATTGGTATGAGACTCCATTGGACATGAGGAGTTTTAAGGATCCCCACGGGGCTGTTCAGACATCCTAATTTGAGAACCACTGATCTAAAGGGCACGCACATGAAGGGGACGTGGTGTCTACAAAGTCCTTTGGGCACTGTTGAAACACCTTAAATCAATAGGAAGACTCTCTGGGCTTTCACAGTTTTTTTTTACCTCTTCAGCTTACTTTTACATGTGTTGACACTTCACTTCTGGTCTTCACTATGTGTTTACCTGTCCATTAAGGCATTTTTCCTATAACAATTTGGCTTTTCCCTCCACACACTGAAGTTCAGCCTTCAGCCAAAGGCTGCTGCTCGTGGACAGGTCTCACTCCTGCTTCAGGTGCCTCAGTAATGGCAGGGAAGGGACCGTTAGCAAACTGAAGCTCGGGAAGGAAGGGAGAGTTCAGTAGCTAATAAATGGACCAGAAGCTCTGGCTTCACCTGAGGGCTTGTTATAAACGCAGAAATCTCAGGCTCTAGACCTGTTAGAATCTGTATTTTAGCGAGACTCTCAGGTGATTTTTGTGCACATTACACTTGAGAAGCACTACCTAGAGCACCATGATTCCTATCTAGGCTGCAAGCAAAAACCACCCAGGAAGCTTTAAAATTCCCAGTGCCCAGACTACAGTCCAGACCGATTGAATCCAGGACCCAGGGGACACTTGCTAGCCCTGGTAGAGAACACCGCCAGCTTTGCTTTCCCTCCGCAACAAATGTAGGCACTAGCAGGGCTTCGACATCTTTAGGCCGATGTAGAAGAACATTCCAACATTAAGTCAACGAGTATGTAGTAGCACCTACTGTGTGCCAGGCACTGGAGACACAGAGGCAAACAACACGGACTGGGGGCCTTGATACTTCTGGTTCGCAAGAACAAAAACCATCCTTCTCTTGTCCATGCTGGAGACACGTAACGGTATTAATGATGCCTTGATTTCAGACCTGAGTTTCAGACCTGGGATGGGGGATTAAAACTTAAATTTCTCTGGCGAATGATGGATAAATCAGCTTGGAAAGAGCAGCTAAAAGCCTGTTACTATAAAGTCCACCTGAACCAGGCGGGAGTTTGGTACGCGCTAAGTCGTTTTGCAGTGTCTCTGATCTTACATTACAGAGAAAAACTGGAAGTTCATCTTGGGTGACTTCTCATCTCCTGCAGAAATTTTCTTACAGAGAATTACAGAACTTTAGTCTAGCCACCCCCTGTTTAATATGTTCCCTAATGGCCACGGCAGGAAAGAGCAATTAGCAAATTCCTGAATATTTCCTTCACATCATTTCCCAAAGCTTCTTTATGTAAGTAAGAGGTCCAGCCTTCATTACAGGCTTTTAGCAAATTAAAGCTATTTGCATTTTACAAGCATATTCGAATGCCACATACATTGCATCTCACACCAAGACATCATGTTCATTAGATAGCTTCCCCTCTAATCAGAGCAGAAGGCCTTGAACAAATAATTGGCCTTGAGACTAGAATTACACATTAAAATAATAAATGGATTTGCTAAGGCCACAAAGAAATGCCACTGGGGTGTTCTAGTGCAGTGTCACCCAATATTAATGGTGTCAGGTCAAATACTGCTGAAGTGAACTTAGTGGCTATTCATGTTGGTTTGACATTGTAGATGTCACTGTAGCCGAATGCAAAGCATCATTCCTGTGTCAGTGTTTCCCAAACTTTTTTAAACATGAAAATTGTCTATGGTGCTTATTAAAAATGCACATTCCTAGGCTGCTCCTCATTCTGACTGAGTAGAGTGGGGCCCAGAAATATGTACTTTTTATTAAGTACCCGGGGTGGGTCTTCCAATTGGGAAAGTTTGAAAAGCGTCGCCCACATCAACAACGATCGCCTGGTTGAAGAGGCGGAAGCCTTTTAGGGGAATTTTGGAGTGGGAGTTTTGAAAGTCTGATCTGGAACATGGAAACTGTCCCCCTGCCCCCAGTTTTTCCTCGGTCCTTAGGAGGTAATGCGTGGTCTCGCCTATGGCCTACAGCATAGGGCAGAGGCAGCTGCTGTGCCTGGGCAGGGCTCTGCTTCGGAAATCCAAGATCCTGGTCCTGGACGAGGCCACTGCTGCGGTGGACCTGGAGACAGACCAGCTCATTCAGGCGACCATCCAAGACTCCTTCTCCCACTGCACAGTCATCACCATCGCCCACAGGCTGCACACCATCATGGACAGCGACAAGTGAGTGGAGGGGATAGAGCTTGGTAGACATGGCTGAGCCCTGGGGCAGCAGTGACAGCGTCAGGGGTGAGATGCCACCTTCATTTTACTGATGAAGGAGCCGAGACTTAGAGGTTTCAAGTAATTTGGCCAAATTTTTACATCAAGCTAATGAAAGCTAACAGGATTAAGCAACTATCTCGAGGGTAAGATAGGAAATTGTGTGTTGTAACTATCAACTGGGTATGGGGAGGTGGTGGCTCAAGCCACGAGTGGCAGCTGTTAGCCGTAGAGCTTCCCAACTATGCTGGGCCGCAGCTGCTGCCGCCGTGGCACGATGAGAAACTTTCTGTTCCTTCCAACTCTGGCATATCGCATCCAAAGGTCAGTAATCTTAGAAAGCTGTTTGGAAAGGATAGGCCTCCTTTTTTGACCAAGGGGAAGGCTCCCATTTTAAACCAATCTATCCTTAAACAATGTGTACTTTAAAAAACTTATTTAAAAGGACTCATAATGCATGCATTCCATTGCTTGATTTTTTTGTTCAGTATTACATGTGGAATTCATCTGTGTTGGTGGACATGGCTGTGGTTCATGCATTTTCACTGCTTTGTAGCCTTGTATGACTGTGTACCCACCTAGTCCTGGTTATTCGTATAAGTGCCCAGATTCGAGATGTTACTTTCTAAGATTTTTGTCTCTCTATTCCTTGTTTCAGGATAATGGTTCTAGACAACGGGAAGATTGTAGAGTATGGCAGCCCTGAAGAACTGCTGGAAAAACCTGGACCCTTTTATTTTATGGCCAAGGAAGCTGGCATTGAGAATGTGAACGACACAACACTCTAGCAGCAGCAGGTCCCACGGGTTAGAGAAGGACTATGAGCATCATTCCTTATTTGATTTTATTTCTTGTGAAATATATAATCAAAAGTGTATATAAAATGTACACTTTAAAGAAGGCTAAGTGACCACTCACTACCCAGATTAAGAAAACGTATATCACCAGGCACCTTAGAAACCCCTTGATCATCCCACCTTGATCACAGCTCCCTGCTGCCCGCCCCTCCCAGAGACAACCACTATCCTGAATTTCATAATTATTCCCTTGCCTTTCGTTTCAGTTTTACCACCTTTGTATGTATCATTAAATAAAGTGTACATTTTTCACTTGTATAAATAGACTGACTCAGACTTCATGTATTCTTCTATGACTCAATTCTTTTGTTGAATATTTGAGATTCATCCATGTTGATGCAAATAGTTCATTAATTTCCACCGCTGTGTAGTCTGGTGTTGTATAAATACATTACAATTTATCCATTTTAATATTCGTGAGCATTAGGGTTATTTCCAGGCTTTTTTTTATTATGAACAATGCTGCTGTGAACATTCTGGTACACATCTCGTGGGATGTGTGTGTCAGAGCTTCCCTAGAGTATAATCTAGAAATGGAGAGTGTACACGTTTGCATGCACAAACCAGCTAATGCCAAACTGGTAATCCCAATTTAAAACACTTTTGTCAATCTGATGAGTATGAATTGAAGTCTTATTGAGGGTTTAATTTGCATTTCTCTGGTTATTATTGAGGTTGAATATCCTTTCATATGTTTCTGGGGCATTCGAATTTTTAATACTTTTAAAAAATATTGTGTCTGATAATTCCAACACCTGGATTCTTTGCCACTGTTATTTCTGTTGGTTTTTACCTGTGGTGTCTTATTTCCTTGTATGTCTTGTAAAGTTTTACTATAAGCTCATTCTACTCAGAATTTTATCTGTGGACATTCTTTCAGGCTTGAGTTGAGTGTCAGTTCTTCCCAAGAGGAATTGTGAAAGCTTCTTCCCATTGTCTGGGGGCATTACCCAGAACCTCTT